>JAFEMH010008069.1:0-65260 GCA_022495995.1 Adenophora triphylla var. japonica | reverse complement strand
AGGATGTGCATAGATTTTAATAGATTTGAATACGGCATGCCCCAAGGATTGTTATCCTTTGCCAAAGATAGATAGATTGGTGGACTCCATTGCGGGACACAAGGTGTTTAGTTTTATCGACGCTTACTCAGTGGTATCACCAGTATCAAGATGCTTGAAGAAGACAAGGCCAAAACAGCTTTCTGTGAACTTTCCTTGGAAATTTTTGTTATAAAATGATGCCTTTTGGTTTGAAGAATGCTAAAGCGACATACCAAAGGATGGTCAATAAGGTATTTAAATCGCAGATTGGAAGGAATGTTGAAGCTTATATTGATGTGATATGGTAATCAAAACCAAGGGGAGGATCATTTCAGTGGATCCGCCTGGAGACTTTTGAGAATTTGAGGAGAAATTCCATGAAGCTTAATCCAAGTAAATGCACTTTTGGAGTAAACGGCGGGAAAGCTTTTTGGGATTCTTGGTAAATCAGCCGCGGGATAGAGGCAAATCCGGAGAAGATCCAGGCGGTTAATTAATAAATATGAAGTCGCCCAGTGACCATTCAAGAGATTAAGAGGTTGAATGGTAGGGTGATAGCTTTGGGGCGGTTTGTGTCGCGGTCGGCTACCGAGAAATGTTTGCCGTTCTTCAAGGTATTAAAAGGAGATCTTAAATTTTCTTGGGATGAAAAAGTGTGGAAGAAGCATTTCATAAAATAAAGCTGGAATACTTGGGGAAGCCGCCTAATTTTATGTGAGTGGCCCGAAGGAAGCTGAAGATCATTTTGTATATCTATCCGGGCGGCTTCAGATCTAGCAGTTGGCAAGGCGGTCCTGATAAAAGAGGATGGCGGCATGCAAAAGCCGGTGTATTATGTTTCCCGAAGGCATTAAGTGAAGTAAGAGGCGAGATACTTTAACGCAGTAGTGTTGGCTTATGCTTTGCGTGATTGCGACGCGGAAGTTGAGGGTCTATTTCTTATCTCATCCTGTTACTGTTTTGACCAATGCGCCCTTGAGGAAGATTTTACAATAACAGCCCGATTCAGTCGGGAAGGCTGCCTCAAATGGTCTTTATTGAATTAACGGAGTTTGATATTCAAAAGATGAGGCGAGGAAAAGGCGATTAAGGCTCAGCGCGTTGGCGGACTTTTATTCTCGAAACGTCATTTACGTATGAAAGGGAGGAGATAGAGACCTCAGTGGGGCCAAAAAGAGGAAGGCCAAGTCTGCAGGACCCCGGAGGTGGAAGAGGAGCTAGGAAAGACCAAAAGCAGAGGGGATGTTGGGAGTTGTTTGTTGATGGATCTTTCAGCCTAAAGCACAAAGGTGGAGCTGGGATTTCGTTGAGTTCGCCAGAAAAGGATCGCATATATGAGAAAGCCCCGAGGGTTTAAGTCTCAACATGACAAACAATCAAGCAGAATATGAGGCGTTAGTTGCGGGATTAGAATTATGCCGAGATATTGGAGTAAAGCAGATAGTCGCTCATTCTGACTCTCAATTGATTGTCAACCAAGTAAAAGGTAGGTATGGGGTATTGAGTACAATTCTGGCGAAATATTGTGAAATGGTAAGGCAAATTGTGCAAAGCTTCGATTATTGGGAACCGGTGCATTGACAGAGAGAAAATGAACGGGCCGACATGTTGAGTAAAGCCGCCCGTGACAAAATTGAAGAGTTGCCCAAGAAGGTGGTGGTGAATTTATTGAAGAGTCGGCATTTGACAGGCCGCTGATAATGGAGATTGAAGAGGGTGAAAAAGATTGGGTAAGCGAGATGAAAGGTTATTTGGAAAAGGAGGAGCTGCCTCAAGAAGAAGACAGGGCAAGGATTGTCAAGAAAATGTCGCCTAGGTTTACTGTGCAAGATGGGATCTTGTACCGCAAGTCTTTCTCGCGACCTTTGATGAGGTGTGTAGAGCCGGGAAAAGTTGATAATGTTTTATTTGAAGTGCATGAGGGCGCTTGTGGGGGCCATCCAGGAGCAAGAACTTTAGCCAATAAAATCATGTTTCATGGGTATTACTGGCCAACATTGAAGAAAGATGCGGAAGAGTATGTGAGAAAATGCGATCAATGCCAGCGACATGCTAACATTCCTAGGCGGCTGCCGCGGAATCTGAACGTACACCAATTATAGCGGCTTGGCCTTTTGATATGTGGGGGATAGACCTTATTGGACCTTTTCCCAAGGCCAAAGGAGGAGCTCAGATGGTGGTGGTAGCTGTTGATTATTTCACTAAATGGACAGAGGCAAGAGCACTAACTTCTACCACTGAAGATCAAATTATCAGATTTGTAACGCAAGAAATCCTGTGTCGCCATGGAATGCCGCGAGCAATCATTTATGATCACGGGCCACAATTCAGGAAGAAGTTTCATGGTTTTTGCGAGAATCTGAATATCAAGCATTGGCAGTCCGCAGTTTATAGGCCGCAGTGCAATGGACAAGTGGAGGCCGCTAACAAGCAAGTTCTGGAAATTTTGTGTAAGAATTTAGAAAAAAGAGGAGGAGCTTGGTTGGAGGAATTATCAACGGCATTGTGGTATGTTAGAACAATGGTGAAAGGATCGACTGGCGAGACAGCTTTCGCATTGACTTATGGTTCAGAAGCAATGGCCCTCGCGGAGATGGGTTTACCGACTCATATGGTGACTTATTATGATGAGGTGATGAACGGAGACAGAAGATGCTTTGAGTTGGATCTGAGTGATGAGAAAAGGCTTAGGGCGAGAATGAGAATGATCAATTATAAGCAGAGGATGAAGGCGCATCACGACAAACGGGTGAAGAAGAGATCATTCAGTATAGACGATTGGGTGTTGAGAAGCCGTGAAGTTAAAGGAGCGACAGCGGGATTTGCCAAGCTAGACCCGAAATGGGAAGGTCCTTTCCAGATTGCCAAGATTGTGCGAGAAGGGACATATCATTTGAAGGAAGAAGGCGGCAAAGATGTTCTAAATGCATGGAGTGTAGATCATCTAAAGAAGTATTATCATTGAAGAAATAAGGGTAATTTGCTTATTTTATTCTTACTAAAGTCTTTAGTAATTGTGATGAATCTATGAATTTTTCAATCATGAATGAAAGTCATATATGTCTTACCACTTTGAATAGAAGATATACATGTTTGAATATGTGTTGAATATGTTTTGAATATAATGAAAGTATGAAATTTTATTCCTCATATGTATCTTACATGGATTAAATTTTATGATCATGATAATGTGTAATTAGTCGCCAATAACATGGTAAATAAATTGCTTAGAGTAAAGTTGCCTAAAGACAACTTCACTTTTTTGATGGGAGTATATGTGTATGGTGGTATCTCGCCAAAGGAAAGAAGGTAAAGAGTTTTTGATGAATTATCAAAACAATATTGGATGAATTATGAAAACAGGTGGATGAATAAAGGATGTGAGTCAAGGTAAGTCATAAAATATCATGTGAAAGAATGTCTACGGACTATAAAAGATGCGAGTCAGTCTACGGACTATAAAAGATGCGAGTCAGGTTACGGACTATAAAAGATGCGAGTCAGTCTACGGACTATAAAAGATGCGAGTCAGGTTACGAATTATAAAGATGCGAGTCAGTCTACGGACTATAAAAGATGCGAGTCAGGTTACGAATTATAAAGATGCGAGTCAGTCTACGGACTATAAAAGATGCGAGTCAGGTTACGAATTATAAAGATGCGAGTCAGTCTAAGGACTATAAATATACGAGAGTCTATGGACTATAAAAATGAAAGTCGCCGGACTATAAATGAGGAAAAGTTCCATCTCGCCTTAAGGGCATGAACATAAGTCGCTATGAAAGAGATTTTTATCTCGCCTGAATGACAGGAAAAGAGGGTTTTCAAGGAAAGATATGAGGCAAAAAGAAGGAAATTATTCTAAATGAGAAGCAGAGAAAGATCAAAAAAGAATTAAAGTCAGCGACAAGATGAGTCGCATAATAGGCATTGTAAGTAAAGTCGCCTAAAGACGACTTCACATTTTCGATGGGAGTATATGTGTATGGTGTACCTGTCATGAAAAAGGAGAATTTTGATGAATTATCAAAACAAAGTAATAAGGGTGAGATATAAACGATGAAACAAGAAAGAGTAAAGCATAAAAGTAAAGGGGCAAGCACAAAGGCCGCGAATGTATAGTGTTTAAAGGCACGCAGGCCCCAAAAGAAAAGAGAGTAAGTTGTTCAGCCACCAAGGCAAGTTACAAATTGTTCAAAATAAACTAAGTGTCAAAGAAGAAACAAGTCAGACATTGGGTTCATTTGGTGGAGCGGCTTGGGTAGAGCTGGAGGTCGCAAGGGCAAGAGCTTTGGCATCATCCAACAGTTTATGTTTCTGCTCAAGTAAATCGCCCCACAAAGCAACATCATTGGGATCTTTGGCACAAGGAGGGTTCCAGGGCGACTTACCTAATAATGCATCTTCTTCAGCGAGATCAGCATGTTCCTCTGGAGAATAAGGAACCAAGGGATGGCCGCGGCGACAGTTCTCACTAAAAATTGGCTCTGAACCCCAATGAGCAAGCCTTTCAAGGGTAATAGCAGGAATCTCGTGGGCATCAGCCGCTGCAGCTCGCATAACTTGGAGAGAAGTTTGATCGCCAATATCCACAATGTCGTCTTTTAATTTAGCTATATTGGCGTGGAGAGAAGTATTTTCTGTGACTTTCCCTGCCAGTTCTTCCTTCAACTTAGTAATCTCGCCTTGAAATAGTTGAATGTCGGCGGCATGAGTTTTCTTCAAAATCTCGTGCTCGCCAGCAAGTTTGGCAGTTTTCTCCTTGGCTGAATCAAGTTCAGTAGTAACAGTGGTGAGATCATCTTTGGCAGCATTGAGATCGGTAAGAGTGCGATCAAGTTGATTTTGGGAAGTAGTCAAGTCAGTCTTCAGCTTGTCCCGCTCTTTTTCCAGGTTGGTGATCGTAACATCCCGCCGAGTGACTCTACCTTTGAGGGTATCTTTGTCGCGCCTCAGGATTTGATTAGTGGCTTTCAAGTTAGCACAATCATTGTCAAGGCGAGTATTTTGATCGCTCATGCCCATGATGGAAGCACCTAGCTGGGGAAAAGCGAAAATTGAAAGTTAAAGAAAGTTGCAAAAAACAAAGTTAAGATTAGCCAAGGAAAGAAAAAATGATGTACCAGTGAAAAGTAAAGCCCAGCTTGACAGGCGGCATGATTAGGTTCCATTTGGGCGACACGTTGAACTTGGAGCTGATCACTGGCTCTAATCAAGGCTGCACTACCCAACATGCATTCTTCCGCACTGCGAGTCTCTTCAATCAGGCCCTTCATGCGGGGAACTTTGGCAATTTCTTTACTAAGTTCATAAAGCCCTTCAAAGTCAAGGGGCTTAGAAAAATTTTCTTGAAGCCAACTGGGAGGAGGAAGAGCGGTTGAAGTATTTGGGTCGTGAGGAGTTGAAGGAGAATTAGAGACATTGGTAAGGTCGCAAATTTCCATGTTGGTGGAAGGAGGAACTTCAGTTTGATTGGGTTCAACAACGTTTACTTCCAAAGTGGGAGAATTAGATGGAACAGGGTCAGAAGGGAAAACCTCAACATTTTCTGGCTCAGGGGCAATATTAGCTGGCGGGATGACATTTGGTGCGATATTGCTATCAGTTGTTGTTGAGGTAGAGACTGGCGGGATAACAGCTTCATTGGATGGAGAAATTGAAACGGTGGCAGGATTAGGCGGGATGACTTCTTGTGAAGATGGGGCGACCTTTGTAGAAACAGATGCAATTCGTTTCTGTCGCTTGGAGCGAGTGTCTGGATTAGTAGGTTTGGCCCGGGCTTTGGATGAGCCTTGCGACTTTTCCAAGGCCATCTCTTCTGTATCTTTGCCGTCACGGGATATGGGCAGTGGAAGATTTGCAGGAAGAGCGGCAAGAGCAGCGTCGCGAGCACTCGCAAGTCTCTTCCGTCTGTTGTCAGTCTCAAGATTGGCGGCTTGGCGACTTTCCATTGATTTCGCTCTATGATCTAGAAACAAAGAAAAAGGAGGTTAAGAGGTAGAAAAATGACAGTATAAATTAAAGTTGAAAAAGAGCCAAGTTCAAGAAGGAACATACAAAGAACAGTATTCATGGCGGAACAGTGACGAGTACCCTTGCATGACTGGCACTCATAAGCATATTTATTTTCTGTATGTCGCTCCCACCCATCAAAGTGAACGTGGCTTATGGGAACTCGCGGTTGGACACGGAGTAAGTTGTCAGCAATTCCCACTTGGTTGAGCAACCCTCTATCTCGTAAAATGCCTCTCCAAGAAATGAGAGGTTGGGGTGTGCCATCAGGAGAATTTTCAGGAAGAGCGACCAAGGCACGAATGGCGGCAATAAGGGCATTGTCTCCAACAACGGATGCAGCTTTCGATTCAATTTGAGGGTTTATAGGGTAAAGATCGGCGGGATGAGACCACCCCATGCGGGAAACAATAAAAAGTGGATCATCCATCCAGTCATGGACTTTTGTAGGAACGGGAGTAAGGACCTTGGGACCTCTTTGGTATTGTAGGGAAAGACGGGTTTCTACTACCTCATCTTCAAGTTGGCTGGTTTGTTTGTAGCCTTTGAATAAAGTGAGTAAGGCAGTAGTAGAGGGTTCTTTGCGAAGGGAGCGACAAATGACAATGAAGGCGGTAATGATTCTAAGGGCATTGGGATGAATCTCGGTGATCAGGGCTTGGGCTTTGAATAAGATTTCACAAAGGAAGGGGTCAAGAGGAATTCTAAGTCCTGCTTTAAGCTGGGAAGGGAAAACTACTATCCCATCACGCATTTCTCTTAAATGGGCGAGAGATATGTCGCCTTGATATTCAGAAATTTGGTAAATTGAACTATCTATGTGGTATAGTCTATGCCAATCTGTAATGGGGTTGGGAATGAGGGAACTTTTATCTGGTGCAAGTGAGGATCCCGCCTCAGCATGGGCGGGATTGGTGAAGATGGTACCTTCAGTCAAGCGGAGATTTTGAACTCTGGTGGAAGAGGGATTGCTGGAGGCCGCCGCGGGAGAAGAAGCCGCTTGATCAGTCATCTCGCGGGATTCACTGGAAGAAGAAGAAGAAAGGACTGATTTATAATGCATCCTACGCTTGGAAAAAGGATCAGCGACACAATGGGATTCAGATGAGTCGCTTAAATTGGGTTCATACTTGTCCTTGATAAATCGAACTAATTCTGTGTGTGAAGTAAAAATACGGGACATAGGGGCTGAAGGTGAAAGAAAGAAGCGGCCTTGAATTTCGAGAGAATCGATTATCGAAGGATCCACCCAATTCTCAACAAGTAGCCTAATTATGTCGGCCTTGGGCAATCTCGCCCAAGTGGTCCGCAGGCGTCTATATAGACCGCCTGAGACCTGGCATATACCGTACCTAACCCGCCTAGCACAATTTTTATATCTAGCCATGAAGGGTAGTTTGGAAAAAATTTTATGGGGCAAAAAGAATAACAAGATTCAAGTAATTGGGAGAAAAAATGGAAATCAAAACTAAGGGTTTAAGGAATACGAAAGATTTGAGAAGAATTACCTGGCAAATACGAAGGTCGGTCGGAGAAGATGAAAGAACACCGGAGAAAAGTGAACGGAACTTTGAGAAATCAAGGGAAAAGGGCTCCAGAAGTGATTTTAAGTAACATATGTTGAGCAAAATGGTATTTGGAACACAAGTTTATGGTCAAAAACACGAAAGAACGGTGTAAAATTGAGAAAGAATGGCTGAGATCAATGCCAGGGTTCGCCGGAATTTGGGGATTTTGAACAGGAATGAAGAAGAGTAAGAAGAGAGATATGGGATGTAAGTGTGGTATTTATATGAGAGAGGGTTTTTAGGGAACTGATTGACGTGACGTTTGGGATAAAAAATTTAAATTTCCTCCTCAACAATTTGGCACGATTCCCAAATGACGGCGCATAAAAAATTTTAAGGGGATCACCAGGGAGTGTACACGTGTATGAGCATAGGTTGTTAACTTTCAGGCTTCTTGGAGAAGGAACTATATGTCGCAAGATGGCGAAGAAATGAACGTCAAGTTTTTGGCGAGACCATAAATGAATCTCGCCATAAACTTAGGGGCTTCTGATGCTGCCCAAAAATAATGGATGGGCCTGATCCAAGTCCAAGGGCGAGAGAGTAGAATGTAGGCCCAAAATGAGATGAAACCCAAGAAGAATGCAAAGGTAGAGGTGGCCCAAGATGGATCATAAGAAAGCGAGACAGGAATGTATCCCGCTAAAAGTTAGTAAGATGGGGAAGAACAAGGTAATAATAGCGAGACGTTATGAGGCATCCGGCGAGATAATGATAAAGATTGAAGGCGAGATATTGTGGTAAGGCGAGACGGGCTATAGGTAACCTTTCCGGCGAGAGAAGGATCCCAATTGACGTTATTCACCAGAGGCGGCATATAAATATCTACGAAGTGGGACCCATTAGACGGTTATGCATTGGGATTGATGATCACGTGTTAAGGGTTCACTTTTATAAAAGACCAATGGAGTGGCGACACGTGGCAGGAGGCATGGAACGTGAGGATGTCACATGCAAGGCACGAGGGTAGGGGGTATAAGTATGACAGGAAGGCTTCATTCCAAAGGTACGTCCATTGTTACACACACAGACACCTTCAATACTGTTGGTTTTCCCCTTTGTCAAGCAACTTCTTATCCTCACGCCGGAGGGGCTTACGCCGGAGCCGCCCCCGGCTTAGTTAACGTTTGAGTGTGTGCAGATCAATCGGAGAAGAAGGAGCCGGAGATATCAAATTTGGACTACAACGGTGAGTTGCTGTTTGAGGAAGTTCCTGGCAACATCAAAAATATGTTTTTTTCTAAAGAAACAACCATTCATTCTTATTAGTAATCATATATAAATAAAAACAAGTCAGCTATCCACAAAGGGTGGTAGCTCGACCTATGTAGTGGTACTTGCATTAACAAACGTGCCCTGGAAACAACATTCGCCAAAGAATTGACTTCACGCCTTGAATATTTCTTCAACACAAACGGAATTCGTTTCTACACACATTTTTTCAACAAAAAGGTTCCGTTTCTACACATAATTTTTCAACACAAACTGGATCTGTTCCCTACACACACTTTTCCAACAAAAGGGATCTGTCCCTACACACAATTTTTCAACACAAAAGGGATCCGTCCTTGCACACACTTTTCAAACAAAAGGGATCCGCCCTACACACAATTTCTCAACACAAAAGGGATCCGTCCCAACACACTTTTTCAACAAAAGGGATCCGTCCCTATACACAATCTTTCAACACAAAGGGATCCGTCCCTACACACATTTTTCAACACAAAGGGATCTGTCCGTACACAGATTTTTCAACAAAAAGGGATCCATCCCTAACACAACACACTTTTCAAGGGTCTGTCCCTACACACGTTTTCAAACACGAGGGTCCGTTCCTACACAACACATTTTCGCAAAAAAGCGATCCGTCCCTATGTAAAACACTTTCACAAGGGATCCGTCCCTATACGACATATTTTCGAACAAAAGCCTGTCACAAAAACACGGCACACATTTCACAAAAATTTCCCCACACAAAGTTCGTTTCTACACGGGCAATTTTCCAACAAAAAAATCATGTATATACAAAAATAGTATCAAGGTACAAGTCACCAAAGCATGCATTCAAGGAGAGGCACTTTATTTTCACAAATAACAGCTAAACTCCACATTTTTGAACAAAAATCACATACCCACAATCCATATACATGTTGGTGTAATGCCCTAGGCTTTAGTTATGTTTAACTGAAAACCGTTATGTATCATCTTTATCGTTTATGTTTATTATTTGATTATTATATAGTTTGCATATTTATTGTAATAATCTCCGTCCCTGATTATTAAGAGAATAATTAGTATAATTGTCAATGGATAATCATGTGATGATTATATGCATAAGAGATGCACATTGAAATTATGGGTACTTGTTAGAGAACAAGTGACTGGACATGACCCGCATGAGATTTATGTCATGGTCAAATGTCATACTTAAATCTCATACGGTTACTTCATTTATTTCCTAGACCTAAGATTATCGTAACCTTACATATGATGAAAGTCATGTTTGATTTTAGTCAAACGATATCTTAACACGATATCTATAAAGACTATCATTGGCATGATCGGATTCATGATGGGAAGGATGATAAGTCAAGAAGGAATTTGTCCCTCGGAAGAGAGATGTTATGCTTGGGCCCCTCGATGAGTGATAATGATGAAAGTGTATGGCCGTACCCCAATGTGATTGGAATTATCATTATACTCAAGAATCGAGAAAGCATTGAACAATAACAAGTTGACAAGGACCATGACTTGTGTTCAAATATAACATCGTGAGACAAAGGGATAAATGGAAGTACACCATTGGAAACGTGAACTCTTACGTTACATTATTTGGGTAGACATAATGGCTTGCTAGAGTCCGCTTATGTCTTATGAGGTTCGATATGATCGAACTCATTGCCAACATAATGTAATCCTATTGGGTCACACACAACTAGAATGAATTGGTTAAACCGGAGGAAGAATAGTTGAGAGTTTCTGTATCTGGCTATATATACCGCGCGACATATTAAGCCAATGGCTTAATATACCGCGCGACATATCAGGCCTGTACGCGTTTTTGACAGCCTGTCTCTCCTAATACGATTAGGAGAGGTATTCCTACTATTGTAGTATAAATACAAGGGTTCTGTCAGACCTAAAAGGTCAGCCGAAATTTTCAATCAAATTACACAACAAAATACTCTCAATATTCTTCAAGGTTTTAGATCTAGCAATCATCAAGAAGTTGTTCTTGAATTCATTCAAAGGTGTGGATACCGAAAGAGGGTCTTCGCTCGTTCATCGATCAAGGCCTAGAGTTCAAGCAAGTTGAAGAACGAAGTTTGTGATTCGATATCACATAATCAAATCGTTCGATAGCTCAAGACCGGAAAGCGTTTCAAGGTTGGTTTAATTCTATCTCATAGGAATTTAAATTAATTGTATAGAACGGATCCTAGGGCTTCTTGGGTTTTATGTTTTAATGCTTAATTCCGCTGCGCATGGACCCGTAAAACCCAACAGTGGTATCAGAGCCCCGTTCGTATGGTTAAGTTTGAATTAACATGCTAGATTTAAGATATAAATTGTTTATATGCTTATTGCATGTTTTGTATGTGATAGAATTTTTAATTGTTTATGTGAAACAATATGAAAATCGTTTTCGAATTATGCTGAATTAAATCTGTAAAAAGGATGTTTTACGTGATTTAATTACATGTAATCTGTATTGGTTCGAATCTGGAAATCCTGTTACTTGGCTGCTTATGTCGCGCGACATGTTGAGCCATGTGGATTTCAGGTTAATCGGCTCGTTAGGTCGCGCGACATATCAAGCCTGCAGGCCGATGTTGTCACGCGACATAATAAGCCAAAACTGGGCAGAATCAGTTTGTACAATTTTTCTGCTATTCTATGATTGTGTTTACAATCTGATATGTTGATATGAAAATCTGAATGTTATAAAATTGAGTTTATAAGTCCGCGATAGATTGATTCATTGATATACATGATTAATTGATTAAAATATGATTTTAATAATTATTGCAATGTATATGAAAATCTGGATGTTATAAAATTGAGTTTATAAGTCCATGCTAGATTGATTCACTAATATGCATGATTAATTAATTAAAATATGATTTTAATAATTATTGCGATGCATGTTTTATTTGTTCTTACATGTTAAGAATATTTTTTTTAATTAGATGTTTAGTTGAAACTTGATATTTAGTTTCCTAATATGTTTAGATTTAGACATTGTAAATTTTGGATCTTATGATTGTTTATGGAAACAAGTCATAATTACGCGAAATTTTAAAAGGAAACTAATTGTTTATAAAAGGTAGTGATTATGTTGCCAAATCAGAGTTGATTTCTAATTGTGCATGACTAGGAGAGTTCTGTCTAAGGAAGAGTTGGTACTTAAGTAGTCCTTGTGGCTCACCTATCTTCCTGGGAACTTACCTGGTGCATGATTATGACTATCTTTGCTGATATGCTTATAATCTACCTTAAAGAACCTTCATTTAACTTTTAAGTTCTTTATGCCAATCCATGATTTAAACACTTGAGACCACTCGGATAGTTTTGGGTGGGCTTGCCATAGCAAGGTGCTTTGATTCTATTCCGTTTGCGAGCAAGATGAGGAAATGGTGGTTCCTATACGTTTAAAATGGATGAACTTAATTGGGTTATCAAAATGGTTTTGGACCCAAGGCATAAGATGAGATTAAAAATATGCTTAGACATATGATGTCTTAAATAAATCTCATAAAAGATCCTAAGAGTCATATATGATATGATTGATGTTTTCTACCTAATTAGTTTGATCTTGAGCGGTGCGCCATAGCGTACTTGAGATCAAATTAAAGATGGATCTTAGTCCTAAGAGTCATATACGATATGATTGATGTTTTTCTACCTAATTAGTTTAATCTTGAGCGGTGCGCCATAGCGTACTTGAGATTAAATTAAAGTTGGATCTTAGCCCATTAAATGCATATTATGCTTATTAGCATTGGAAGGTGTATGATTTAGTGGGAGTATTTGTAAAATATATTATTTGCTCTTAAATGATAAATGTGTTGATATTGATATGTGTTCATATAATTTGTATATTTTGTTGTAGAAGTAGCATTACATAATGATAATTGCGATTCGTCCTTATGAAGGACAAAATTCGAAAAGAACGGTACAAGTTATTCTGATTTGATCAGACGCTCAAGAATTGTTCTTAGGCAAATGTGTACGTTCTTGACGAATCCGTTCCTACTAAACCCATTGCAAATGTTGCAAAGGGCAAATAAGGAAGCAACATTAGAAACATATTGATGATTCCGACAATATTGCTTGCCTTGAATTTGCCACTCATGGTTAAAGGCTCTTATGAAGAACCTTGAGCACATGATAACTATTCTTTTTGTTATAGCATAACGCAAAAAGGAAATGTTCCAAGTGCAAGCTAGGCAAAAGATATATGTTGTGGTGAAAGCTCTTAATTCATATGATGAAAGAAGGAGCAATCCGCAAATTGTGTTAATGGTTAACACAAGAAAGGGTTCACAAAGGAAGAAAAGTAGGTAAAGCAAAAGTTGCTAAACCTAGGACAAAAGTTGTCAAAGCCGAAGAGGCTAAACCCAAATTGTCTCAAAAGGATGCGGTTGCTACCAATGCAATAAGATTGGTCATTAGAAGCAAAGTTGCAAGGCTTATTAGGAAGGCCTAAAAGGTGAAGAAGGGCAATATGATTGCTACTACTTCAAGTATCTATATGATAGATATTTTCCTTTCGACTTCTTGTTCTTGGGTATATGATACCGGATTGGATCTCACATTTGTTTAAATGTGCAAGGAACAAAGAATAGAAAGCTACTCAAATAAGGTAAATTAAACCTAAGCATGGGAATGGAGCAAGAGTTGCAACATTAGCCATAAGGGACTTATGAAGTCACTTTGCCTTGTGAAGTAGTACTTGTTTTGAACAAGTATGACTACGTTCCGGATTTGAGTAGGAGTATTATTTATGTTTCTTAAATGGATGATGAAGGATATAATTTTCTTATTTTCAATAAGAAGTTTTATATTTATTTAATAATATGCCTTATTGTAATGCATATGTCATTAAATAATCTTCATATCCTTGAAGATGAGAAACAAAATAACATTGAAGATATCTATAATATAAATGGGAAATCTAAACCGAACAATATGAACAACGCGTTCATATGGCATTGCCGGCTTGGTCAAATAAATAAGAAACATATATCTAAACTCCATTAACATGGACTTTTAGACTCATATGACCATGAATCATTTGAGGATTTTGGATCTTATTTATTGGGATTATCGACCAAACCACCCTACACTAAAGTAGTGGGAGGGCTAGTGACATATTAGTCATTATACATAAGATGTATGTGAACTATTAAGCAAAGATTGCTAGGGGAGGATTTTGGTATTTCATCATATTTCACTAAAGACTTATCTAGATATGATTATGTCTATCTGATGAAGTCCAAAGGTGAATCGTTTGAGATGTTTCGAACATTTCAAGATGAAGTGCAAAACAACTTGGCAAAACTATTAAGTACTTCGATTGGATCGAGGTAATGAATATTTGAGCCAAGAGTTTGACAATCATCTCAAAACTATGAAATCGTTTCAAAGTTGACTCCAACCGGAACACCACATTGTATGGTGTGTCTGAAAGGAGGAATTGAACCTTGTAGGACATGGTTCGTTCGATGATGTGTCAATCAGACTTTTCTATTTCCTATTTCCTTTTGAGGATATGCATTAGAAATAATGCGGTTACACTGAATCGAGTCCCTACTAAATCGGTTCCTAAGGCCCCACATGAGATGTGGCATGGAAGAAAACTTAGTTTGTCTTTCATGAAGATTTGGGGTTGCGAATCTTATGTAAAGAGACTTGTCTCTTATAAGTTAGCACCAAATCTGACAAGGTTATTTTCGGATGTTGATTTTACAATCACAAAGAGAACAAAATGTTTGTTGCTCTACACGATTTGTTTCTTGAGAAATAGTTTCTCAATAAAGAATCTAGTGGGAGTAAAATTAATCTTGAAAGAAGTTCAAGAACCCGAAAATAATATGGAACCAAGAGTAGAGACAGAACCAAGTTCACAAAGGAGTTGTGAAACCGGTTCAAGATGCACAAGTCCATCGTAGATTGGATAGGTTACGATCCGAACTCAAGAAATAGTGATTTCTCGTTGCGGAAAGTGATGAAGTGGAAGTCATTAAGAATGACGATCCTACTTGCTATCAAGAAGCGATGTCCTCTCCTAATTTGGATAAATGGTTAGGAACCATGGAATACAAATTACAATCCATGTTTAACAATCAAGTTTGGAACTTGATTGGGCTACCTAAAAGTGTAAAAACTAAAGGGTGCAAGTAGGTCTTCAAAGACCGACATGGATGTGAAGGTGTATACTTTCATGACTAAGGATTGTAACAAAGAGACTTAGGTTAATTCATAGTATTGACTATGTTGAAACCTTTTTCAGTTACAATGTCGAAGTCTGTTAGATTTTCAATTGCCATTATCACATATTGTGACTATGTGATATGACAAATGGATGTCAAACGACTTTCTTTAAATGGAAAGATTATTAAGGATGTGTATAGTACACAACCCTAATAGTTTGACGATCCAAGAAACTCTAATAGAGTATGCATGTTGCAAAGATCCATGAGATGGGTTGAAGCAAGCTTAAAGGAATTGGAATCTTCGTTTTGATGAATTGGTCAAAGAGTTTGACTTTATCAAGTACGAAGATGAACCTTGTGTATGCATGAAATTCAGTGGGAGCATGGTATTATTTCTATTGTTTATTACAATGATATCTTACTCATTGGAAAAACAAGTTCCGACACTTAAGACTGTTAAGTCTTGGTCAAGGAAAGGTTTCTCAAAGAAAGATATGGGTGAAGCCGCTTACATCCTTGGCATCAAGATCTATAGAGATGGATCTAGAAGGATAAATTGGTTTGAGTCAAAGTGTTCACATTGACAAGATTATTAGAAGATTCTAAGAAGAGTAGCTTGTCAATGGGTCATGGTATTTCTCTTAGCAATATTCATTGTCTTATGACAACTGATGAGCAAAAAGGGAATGAATGAAGTTCCATATGCTGCGGCATTTGGATCTGTCATGTATGCCATGATTTGTACTAGACTCGACGTCTCGTATGCTATAAGCATGATGAGTCGATACCAATCTGATCCTGTTGAGAACCAATGGATGGAAGTCAAGATGATCCTAAGTACTTAAGAAGAACTAAGGATACGTTCTTGGGATTTGAAAGATTGGAAGTTAATCTTGTTGTAAGGGTTACAAAGATGCTAGCTTCCAAACTGACAAAGTTATTTTAAAATCGCAATTAGGATTTGTGTTTGTGCTTATTAGAGGTGCAATTTTGATTGGAAGAGTTCCAAGCAGAAATTGTAGCCGATTCTACTACTAAGGCCATATTTTAGCAACATATGATGTGGCTAAAAGAGGCAGTTTGGATAAAAGTTCATTAGTGTTTTGGAAATGTTCCAAGTATCACTAATCAGTGAAACTTTTGTTATGACAAATAGTGGTGCCACTTGTGCAAACAATGGAACCAAGGTCACAACAGCGATCCAAACACTTACTTAGACGTTCTTCGAGGAATTCATAAAGAATGAGAAGACGTTAAGATATACAAAGTATCAACCGATGATGACATAAGGGACTCACTTACAAAGACACTCGCATAGGCAGAAGCATGATAGGCATGTTAGATCCATGAGTATTCGATACATAAATGGAGCCTAGTGCAAGTGGGAGACTGTTGGTGTAATGCCCTAGGCTTTAGTTATGTTTAACTGAAAACCGTTATGTATCATCTTTATCGTTTATGTTTATTATTTGATTATTATATAGTTTGCATATTTATTGTAATAATCTCCGTCCCTGATTATTAAGAGAATAATTAGTATAATTGTCAATGGATAATCATGTGATGATTATATGCATAAGAGATGCACATTGAAATTATGGGTACTTGTTAGAGAACAAGTGACTGGACATGACCCGCATGAGATTTATGTCATGGTAAAATATCATACTTAAATCTCATACGGTTACTTCATTTATTTCCTAGACCTAAGATTATCGTAACCTTACATATGATGAAAGTCATGTTTGATTTTAGTCAAACGATATCTTAACACGATATCTATAAAGACTATCATTGGCATGATCGGATTCATGATGGGAAGGATGATAAGTCAAGAAGGAATTTGTCCCTCGGAAGAGAGATGTTATGCTTGGGCCCCTCGATGAGTGATAATGATGAAAGTGTATGGCCGTACCCCAATGTGATTGGAATTATCATTATACTCAAGAATCGAGAAAGCATTGAACAATAACAAGTTGACAAGGACCATGACTTGTGTTCAAATATAACATCGTGAGACAAAGGGATAAATGGAAGTACACCATTGGAAACGTGAACTCTTACGTTACATTATTTGGGTAGACATAATGGCTTGCTAGAGTCCGCTTATGTCTTATGAGGTTCGATATGATCGAACTCATTGCCAACATAATGTAATCCTATTGGGTCACACACAACTAGAATGAATTGGTTAAACCGAAGGAAGAATAGTTGAGAGTTTCTGTATCTGGCTATATATACCGCGCGACATATTAAGCCAATGGCTTAATATACCGCGCGACATAATGTGCCCGTACGCGTTTTTTGACTGAACTGTCTCTCCTAATACGATTAGGAGAGGTATTCCTACTATTGTAGTATAAATACAAGGGTTCTGTCAGACCTAAAAGGTCAGCCGAAATTTTCAATCAAATTACACAACAAAATACTCTCAATATTCTTCAAGGTTTTAGATCTAGCAATCATCAAGAAGTTGTTCTTGAATTCATTCAAAGGTGTGGATACCGAAAGAGGGTCTTCGCTCGTTCATCGATCAAGGCCTAGAGTTCAAGCAAGTTGAAGAACAAAGTTTGTGATTCGATATCACATAATCAAATCGTTCGATAGCTCAAGACTGGAAAGCGTTTCAAGGTTGGTTTAATTCTATCTCATAGGAATTTAAATTAATTGTATAGAACGGATCCTAGGGCTTCTTGGGTTTTATGTTTTAATGCTTAATTCCGCTGCGCATGGACCCGTAAAACCCAACAATACATTCAATTTCAATAAATCAAAATCAATTTCACAAATTGATCATGGCAACAACAAAAGCCTCAAATTGCTAAGAACTAAAACCCTAGTTCTAGCATACACCATTTCAAAGCAAGAATGAAAACAAAAATTGATTTCTTACCTCCATTACCGTCTTCCCCCGCAAGGTGTTCACCCTAGAATCCGGATACAACTCATCTGGGTTGATTGTTGAAGGAATGTAGGAGGAAAAATTCAATTGGAGATCCAACCTCCTCTCTATGGCCTATCGGCCCCTTTGACGAAGACCTCGCCCCAATCTTTCCGCCATGATAACAATCTAGCGACTTTGAAGGATTTTCTCAAGAAAATTTTGCTCAAAAATCAAGTTTCTTCTCCTCCTCTCTCTTCTCCCTCGGCTGAAATTGGAAAATGAAGATGAATTGGCGTTGCTGAAATCTGATTCTTGTTAAGAAAACCATATTTGTAAGTGTGTCCGTGCGGACCAGTTTGCAATGTAAGTGTATCCGCACGGATCACTTTGCAGGCAAAATTCTTCTTTTGCCCTTATAATCTTTGCCCCTGGCCGTCCAAAGGCCATTTCCAGCAAAATCAATGCAGTTTGGTCCCTAAACCAACAAAGATAACCCCGGTCGTCATCGTAAGTCCAGACCTCTGGCCCAAATGCCCTCAAACACAAATCCCAAGGCGCAAACGCCTTCAAACACAAATTCCAAGGCACAAATGCTTTCAAAACAAACAAGTCATTTCCCCGGCAGCCATCGTAAGCCCGAACCTTTCCCCAGCAGACAAAACACAAAGGCAAGCACGCCTCCCAAAATCAAAACACAAGGCAAGTACGCCTCTCAAATCAAAACACAAGGCAAGCATGCCTCCTAAAAAATCAATCACAAGGCAAGCACGCCTCCCAAAATCAAAACACAAGGCAAGCACGCCTCCCAAAATCAAAAACACTTGAGTACGAGCGCCTTCCTCTCAAGGCACAAACACTTTCATCCCCAGCTTAGGACACCGACACATCCACGCACAAAATCTCAGTCAGAGGACACCACCACGTCTTCATATACGACAAACACATCTCTTCGTAAGATTACAAAATCAATCGAACTACGATCAAGCTTGATTCCCATTCGGGATACGTAGGAATCCTACTAAAGGGTCCAGCCATCCAACCTAAGTGGTCACACCACAAGACACCACCACGTCGACAGCCATTCTACCCAAGCGGTCACACCACAGGACACCACCAAGTCCACAGCCATCCAACCCAAGCGGTCACACCACAGGACACCACCACGTCCACAGCCAGTCGATCTTAGCGGTCACACCATAGGACACCACCACGTCTACAGCCATCCGACCCAAGCGTTTACACCATATGACACCACCACATCCACAGCCAGCTGACCTTAGCGGTCACACCACAGGACACCACCAAGTCCAAAGCCATCCAACCCAAGCGGTCACAACACAGGACACCACCACGTCCACAGCCAGTAGACCTTAGCGGTCACACCACAGGACACCACCACGTCCTCACATCCGACCTTAGCGGTCACCTCACACACGAACTACGATCAGGTTTGATTCCTATTTAGGGATACATAGGAATCCTATCAAAGGTTCTAGCCATCCGACCCAAGCGGTCACCTTAGGACACTGACACGTCGACCTCACCTTAGGACACTGACACGTCCACTCACCATTTCACCTTAGGACACCTACACGTCCATCTCACCTTAGGACACCGACACGTCCACTCACCATTTCACAATAGGATACCGACACGTCCACTCACCACTTCATCTCAGGACACCGACACGTCCACCTCACCTTAGGACACCAACACGTCCACCTCATCTCAGGACACCGACACGTCCGCATAAACTTCACTTAGGAAAGCGACACGTCCACCTCACCCTTGGACACTGACACGTCCACCTCACTTCAGGACACCAACATGTCCATCTCACATTAGGACACCGACACGTCCACGTCACCTTTGGACACTACCACGTCCTCACACCCGACCAACACGATCACCTTCTCTCTCCCAACAAGCGATCTTGATCGGGACCCTTATCTTATCGATAACCCCACTTCCATCATAAGTGACGTCGCCGAGGGGCTTTGTAAGTACCCCAATCCGGATCGCTCCCCATCCAAGCACACGGGAAACACTGCGCACTCACGCAAACGTGATCCCGAAGTCCCGTAGCCTCCAAAAAGTCCAAAACCACCAACCAAACCAAGGTAGGACCCTTCCAGGATAAAATAAAATAGAAGGACTTTTTGAGAATTACAAAGAATTGTCAGCCTACAAAAGTGTCTGCACTGATCACTTTGTAGGGTGAAAATCATCATTATAAATTTGCATTAAAGTCCACAATATTCCCTCAAATCCCGAAAAATCAAAAAATTGGATTTGCAAAACAATCCGTGCGGACCACTTTACAGTTTCTTGGGCCTATAAAGAGAGGGCTCCCCTCTCATTTTCTATACACCTCCCTTCTCTCTTCCCTCCCCTCAACAAGCTGGGACCATTCTGAGGCATCCCAAGCCCCTCCGACACTTCCCGAGGCCTCCCGAGCCGCCTCGAGGCGCTCCAAAGCCCTCCTGAAGCCCTGTCGAGCCATCCCGAGATGCTCTCGAGCCATCTCGAGGCACTCCCGAAGCATCCCGATGCCCTGCCGGTCCATCCCGAGCCATTCGGAAGCATCTCGAGCCATTTCGGAACATCCCGAAGTCCTGCCGACACATCCCGAGCAATCCTGAGGCACGTCGAACCTCAGCCCGAATATCCCGAGCAATCCCGAGGCACGCCGAACCATTGCTCGAATATCCCGAGCAATCCCGAGGCATGCCGGACCTCTACCCGAATACACCTAGCAATCCCGAGGCACGCCGAACCTCTGCCTGAATACACCTAGCAATCCCGAGGCACGCCAAACCTCTGCCCGCATATCTCGAGCCATCCCAAGGCACTCATGAAGCACTCCAAAGCTCTGCCAGTCCGTCCCGAGCTATCCGAAAATATCCCGAAACTCTGCCGACACACACCGGTCCACCCCGAGGCAATCTCGGTCCATCCCGGTCCATCTTGGAGCACTATTCACACTCAATCAAACACATTCCCAAGCTGAAGATAGACACAAATCAACACTATTAAGGCCTCCTTCCAAAACTATTTCAATTAATTTCAATACATAGCATACAATGTTGACATCATTTTCAAAATGCATTTTTAAAAGCACATACACACACACACAACTTTTAAAGAAAGAGGGGTATCGAAAGACTCGTGTATACAAGGCGACTCGGGTGAGCTTTACTATTCTCTTCCCGAGGCGTAACCTGACCTCCGAACTCAAAATCTCATCACACAACAACACACTAAAATAGACCACCTTTTCTCAATGTTTTGGGCGTAATCAAAATGGTGTGGTGACTCTTCAAACAAAAACACGGCGACGGCCAGCCAACAGCGAGATGCGCGGTCCGCGCGCCGAATTTGGGTAATTTCACCACCGTAGAGGAATTCACCATTATCTTCGATATGCCTTTGGCCGGTGAGATTGCGATTCCTAAGTACGATAGAAATCATTCGGAGGCTTTAAACGAATTATTGGGAATTCCCATTGATATTTGTTATGAGTTGGTTCACCGCAGGTGGGTGAATTGTTCTTCTTTTCCCGAACGCTTTGGTGGAGATTCAGACGATGAGGCTTTCCATGTTTATAAACAGGACTTCTTGGCCCTTTCTCTTTTTGTTGATGTATTGTTCACATGTAGCGGTGGCTTGGTTGATTCCCAATTGGTGGAGATTATCTTGCAAGCTAGGAGATGTTCTAGGAACATCCTTCCTTTAGTATTGGACGAGACCCTTCATGGTCTTGATGAGCTGCTTAGGACCGGTGCCATGACTCAAGGGAGTTCTATCTTATTGACTATTTGGCTTAGAGAACATCTCAAATTGGTAGCCCTTCTATTGGAGTATTCCCCTTTTATGTATCACATGAGGAAGCTTTTGATGAAGGATCTTTCGGAGGATGAGTGGGCTCAATTGATTGCAAAGGCCACTACCACAGATATTATTTGGTGTCCACCGTTTTGGAGATTAAACATGTATGTTGCTAATACCAGGGGTTATGATAGAGTTGTGCTTCCGGGTTTGCGAGATTACTCTTTCTATTTTGCCAAGCGGGTGGTTCGTCAATTCGGTCAGCAACAGGACACTTTTATTTTTGAAGGAGCCTCTCGTGAAGTGTCCTATATTGGTCTAGAGTTTGTAAGGGTGCTAGCTCAAGCTTGGGGTGAAGGGACCAGTCGAGATCGTTGGACGAACCTTCGAAGTTTTGATGCAAGTGTCTTTTTATCGGATAAGTACTTTGATTGGTTCTTCCATAGTGGTCACCCAAATGCGAAAAATATTGATGATATACGGCGCCCATTGTTTGGAAACTCTTTTGTGGAGAGTAGTGTTTTGAGAAGGAGAGAGGCTCAATCGGATCCTGCTAATGTAAGAACTGACCCAACCCAAGATTTTCTTGATGGGGATTGGTATGAAAGAAGAGGTAACGGTATCCTCGGAAAGACGCAAGCCTTGGATAGGTCCAATGTCTTCAAGAGGCTTTAAAAATCTGTTTTCAATCACCTTGATGGATGTTCTTCCTTGAAGGATCCGAATCGCAAAAGAGATCGAGATGATGATAGTGATCATGTCCGCCGACCTACAAAGTCAATGAAAGGCTAGATCTTAGAGAGTACCAAGAGATTGGTTTGATAGATCAAATAGTTTAATTATTAGCATTTTTTTTCAAGATTCTTAGCTTAGCAAATTTGTCGTTGTCGTTAGAATTTTCCTTTTGTTATCAACAAATGCATTCAATTAATACAAGGACAAGATTTTATTTTATTATTTGGTTAGACCGAACCCGAAGGCTGCCTACATTCCTCTTTTACATCAATTAAATAAGAGACTCAGGTCGACATAGTTCATTTTTGAGAGAAGACAAAAATTCATTTTCTGACAGAATAATAGTCTCGCGCGAGACAAGGTCCCCCTTATTTCTTTTTTAATGCACAACCTGGTTTTTTTTCTGGACCGCCTTTTCAGGCTTTTAATCTAGCGGGATTCTTTTCTTGTGCAAGCTCTAATTTTTTCCTAGGCCGTCCCTTTTGGCATTTTTCAACCTAGCGAGCTATTTTTTTTTAAAAAGTGGCCAAGTCATGCAAAGTACTTCTTGAGTTTGTCCATGCTAACCGGCTTTGGTAGTTGATCTCTGTTTAAATCTACCAGCTAAAGGGCTCCCCCAGAGAATATCTTCTTTACGATGTAGGGTCCTATCCATCTTGGTCCCCACTTGCCTAGAGGGTTAAAAGGTCCAGG
Organism: Adenophora triphylla var. japonica; assembly: GCA_022495995.1. Classification (NCBI taxonomy): domain Eukaryota; kingdom Viridiplantae; phylum Streptophyta; class Magnoliopsida; order Asterales; family Campanulaceae; genus Adenophora; species Adenophora triphylla. The sequence continues at coordinate 42,080 of JAFEMH010008069.1, read as the reverse complement.
GCGGTGTTCGGAGAGAACTAGGTCGCCTACTCTTATATTCCTCTTTTTGACCTTTTTATTGAAAGCTCTTGCCATTCTTCTTTGGTAGACTTGAGTGTGCTCGACTGCTCTCAGTCTCCTTTCGTCTAGCAAGGCTAGCTCTTCGTATCTGTTTTCCAACCAATCGACTTTGTTTACTTGATTTTCAATGAGAACCCTTAGTGAAGGTATCTCTAGCTCTATAGGAAGAATGGCTTCCATTCCGTATGCAAGGGCGTATGGAGTTTCGCCGATGGCTGTTTGGACCGAGGTGCGGTATCCCCAAAGTGCGAAGGGTAGTTTTTCGGGCCAATCCTTCCCAGTGACTGCCATTTTCCTGATGATGGTTTCGATCATTTTATTTGCGGCTTCAACTGCTCCATTAGTTTGAGGCCGTTAGGGGGAGGACTTGTGCCTTACGATTTTATATTATGTCAAGAGACGGTCGATTTCTTTTTCAAAGTGGGAGCCGTTATCAGATATCATCTCTTGCGGCACCCCATACCGGCAAATGATGTTGTGCTTGATAAACTCCGCTACCTTTCGGGCTTTCAAGACTTTATAGGAGGTGGCCTCGAACCATTTTGTGAAATAATCGATGGCTACTAGAACGAAACTGTGCTCGTTGGTTCCTGCGGGTGTAACCTTTCCAATCACATCTATACCCCATATAGAGAAGGGACAAGGGGATTGAAATTACCCGGGATTTCACGCACGGCGAAACGCGGTTGTCTTTCGCGGGGTGTTGGTGTATGAGACCTCGCTTCATGGGAAGGAAAATGAGGAGTCGCCACGCGGTTTTTGTATTTTGAGCCCAAACGTTGAGAAACGGCTTTTGTGAAAATGGTGTCGTTTTTATTGGTAGCAAAAACTTAGGAAAAGGCTTTGAAAACAGGGGATCATTTTTATTGGTAGCAAAAATGAGTAAAAAACTTTTTGAGTACCAGAGATTGTTAGGTTCGGAGGTCACGTTACGTTTCGAGAAGAGTATTACGAGATCACCCGAAGTGCCTTGTATGACGAGTCTTTCTACCTTTCTCGAAATCGTGTGTGTGTGTGTAGGTGTGTTTTGAAATGGGGGCTTGAAGGACAAGCTTAATCTTGGTTTGAATGTCAAACGTTGATTAGGTGACTTTGTTGGAAAAGGCGAGCGTTTGAATGACAAACGTCGGTTTGGAGACGGAAATGAGCGTTTGCGTGGCAAACGTCGATTTTGAGTTTGAAATGAGCGTTTGCGTGGCAAACGTCGATTTTGAGTTTGAAATGGAGTTCGAAGGTCGAACTCCGGTTTTGAACCGGGCGAGTCATTGTTAATGATTTTTACGAGAAAAAGCGTATTAAATGATATTGCGATCAACGAATCGGGTTGCGACTCGGACTTTGAAAAGTAAATACTATCACGATCCAAACGGGTCGGAGTTATAAATGACAGTATTTAAAGCAGTATCAACGGAATCGAACGATCCGGAATCGTAAATGACGATCAACGAGCCAAACGACTCGAAATTGTAAATGACGATCGACGAGCCAAAACGGCTCGGAAGAGTAAATGACGATCGACGAGCCAAAACGGCTCGGAATGGTAAATAACAGAAAAGTAAATGACGATCGACAGATCGATCGATCTGGAGTTGTAAATGACATAAAAAATAAACAGAACGGGGTCGGAACGTCGTTTTAACCCGTGATTACTTCTCTTACGGGAAGAAAAGAGGATCGAGGGGCTAAAATGTATCGGACCCCGTTAGACGGAGGCGTCTACATTTCAACGACGTAGTTCGAAACGGTTGTAGCGACTGGCGCATAAACCGAGACGAAACGAGAGATCAGAGATAGGGAGTTATACCTATGGCTAGGGTCAACTCCTTTGGCTCGGGGGGCATATACGGGATACGAAAAGTAGTTTGAAACGGTGTTTCGGAGTGGAGGAGGGCGTATTTGATCGAAATACGGAGTTTTCACGCAAAACGAGGTAAAACCGAGGCTCGGAAGGGGTGAGAATCAGTTTGGGCCATGAGGTTTTGGTGGAGGGAGGTTATTTTTTGTGTTACAAATGGCTTTGACAACCTCTCTATTTATAGGTGAAATTTCAGTAGGAGTCCGGCCGGACTTAGACTGAAATCCAGGGGGTTTTGTGGTATTTTGGAATTTTGAGGGACTTGCTGGCAATTTCTGAAGACTGCAGAGGGAGTCCCATGGATTTCTTTGACCGAAATCCAGTGGGTATTTTAGTCTTTTCCCTTTGATTTCTGATTGAAGGGTGATCGGAGGAAGGTGGCATGGCTGCCACGTGTCCCATGACTCACCAAATGCGTGGGAGTTCGTTCCCCGGTCCCGGTTTTGTCCGTTTTTTAAATAACCGTCTGGAAAATGTCCGAAATGCCCTCGGAAAGTGTCGAAAAGTGCATTTATCAGGGAAAGCCGTACTTTTACGTGTGATGACACGTGTTAAGTACGCTTCGACGTCGGGATGCTCGGGCGCCTCCCGGACATCTCGGCTGGCATGGTAACGGGGAGTTTAACGAGTTCAAGTTAACTCCGGGAGCGCCACTAACGGATTTCGGTTAACTTTCCGACGGATTCTCGACGATCCGGATTTGGGTACTTGCAGTTAGCCCCTCAGCGACGTCTCCTCCGAAGGAGGTGGGGTCGTTGAAAAAGATAAGGATCCAAATCGGGATGCCTTACTTTGAAAGAGACCTGAGCGGTCAGCTGGCTGGACCCTTAATAAAAGGATTCCTACGTATCCCGAGCGGGAATCAAGCCGATCGTATTTCGTAGGTGCAAGGGCCGCGCGTGGGGACCTTGACTCTCGAGCGAGACTGTTAGGAGGCATCTAAACCTCGAGAGGAGACCATCATGAGGTACCGGAACCCGAACGGAGACTATTTGCGGGAGGCGTCTCGAACCTCGATTTATGAAACCATTGCAAGGTACCTCACCTCGAATGGAGACTATTGTGAGGCGCCCGAACCGGAGTTACCGAAACATACGAGGCGTGCGTGGCACCTCAAACCGGAGTTGCCAAAACATACGAGGCGCGTGCGCCTCAAACCTGAAAGTTGCGCCGCGTGGCGCACATACGAGGCGCTGTGCGCGCCTCAAACCGGAGTTGCTGGAAACATACGAGGGCGTGTGGCACCTCAAACCGGAGTTTTCAAGCTGAACATACGAGGGCATGTGGCGCTCTCAAACCGGAGTCAGCTGAACATACGAGGGCGCGCGGCGCTCAAACCGAGTTTGCTGAACATACGAGGGCGTGTGGCGCCTCAAACCGAGTTGCTGATATACGAGGGCGTGAAAGACCTCAAACCGAGTCAGCTGATACATACGAGGGCGTTGGCGCCTCAAACCGGAGTTGCCGATCACCGACGAGGGCGTGCGGCGCCAAACCTGAGTCAGCCGCGATCATACGAGGGCGTGTGGCACCTCAAACCGAGCCGCGAGGATCATACGTTTTATCCCGAGACGAAGGCGCTCGTGCCTTGGAATGCCGGGCTCACGATGACGGCCAAGTTTATCCCCGCCGGGGATAGCGGTGATAATGATGGGAACGGTTGTGTTAAACTCCGGCGTTATAAACAACTCGGAAGGATCGACGTTTTTCTTAGAATCCCGGGCCGGGGATGAACGTTTCGGGCTTACGGCCGGCCGAAGAGGGATTGCTGTGCGGGCTTACCTTGACGGATCCCGAGGTGGAACGATCGGCTTACGATCCGGCGGCCGGGAGAGTGAACGATGGTGAAAACCACAGAATTTTAACGCCGGGAGACTAATTGTGATTGGGAATGTCCGACATGATTACGTCAAACGCCAATCGGGTTTAACGCCTGGAGACGGAATTGCGGGTAATGTCCGGAGACATAAGACTCAAACGTCAATCGGGAGAATTTAACGTCCGGAGACAATGTAAGTGGAATCGAGACATGATTGAGCGTTTGAAAAAACTAACCGATTGAACTTAACGTCTGAGACGAGTGTTGGAGTGAAAACTAATCGAGAATTTAACGCCTCTGAGACGAGCGTTAGTGAAAACTAATCGGGAATTTAACGCTCTGGAGACGAGCGTTAGTGAAAACTAATCGGGAATTTAACGTTCCTGGAGACGAACGTTAGTGAAAACTAACTGGGAATTTAACGCTCTGGAGACGAACGTTAGTGAAAACTAATCGGGAATTTAACGTCCTGAGACGAGCGTTAGTGAAAACTAATCGGGAATTTAACGTCTGGAGACGAAAGGGCAAGGTGAGGACTAATCGGGAATTTAACGTCCTGGAGACTTAGCGTTAGTGAAAACTAATCGAGAATTTAACGTCTGGGAGACGAGCGCAGCGAGAACTAACCGAGGAATTTAACGCCTGGGAGACGAGCGTTAGTGAAAACTAATCGAGAATTTAACGTTCTGGAGACGAGCGTTAGTGAAAACTAATCGAGAATTTAACGTTCTGGGAGACGAGCGTTAGTGAAAACTAATCGGGAATTTATCCTGGGGAATGGGTGTTAGAAATGTCTAATCGGGAAATTTTACACTTTTGGGGGCCAAAAGGGTAAAATTGGAACCGCCAAAAGCCGAGGGGCCGAATTGGAAGGAATCTTTTAATTAAAAGCAAGAGTCCTACTGACTTGGACCGAGCTTGACCAGGTTCAAATCAGCCTCCAAGTCCGACGCAAACCATTCCCTTTTCCCCATTATTTCCGACGAGAGAGGAGAGAAAAGAGAGAAAAACTCAACCAAATTGTGAGATTTGCTCGCATTTGTGAAGGAAAATTACTATGGAAGGTGATTGGGAACCGATGGCTCGCCATGGAAGGACCGATGACGAAAGAACATGGTTGGTCTGGACCATTCAAACCAATGTTCATCCATTGAATCCGGCGGAGTTCTACCCGGCCAGGACAAACACAACTTCAAAGGAGGGGATCGAGAGACAAGTAGCTTCCCTCAAATTCCATTAATTTTAAGAATGTGCATTCTTTAAATGTTAGAAATTTGACTAGGAATGAGTTAGGGATTTTGGTGCCCGGATTGGGGCTTTTGACTTTGCTATGAATCGTTGTCGAAATTGACTAGGACGTAGTTCAATTGACATCACGGGTAGATGACATAAAAATTTTGGTCGCAAAATTCCATGTCTAGATGCATTTTCCAAAATTAAAGTAGCTTTAATTCGGGACGGAGTAAATTTTCGAAATGTTCGAAAAGATTTTGAAAGTTCCGAATTCGACGGAGTTTTCGAAATGTTTTGAAAGTTCCGGATTCGACGGAGTTTTCGAAAGGTTTTGAAAGTTCCGGATTCGACGGAGTTTTCGAAATGCTTTGAAAGTTCCGGATTCGACAGAAAGTTCCAGATTCGACGGAGTTTTCGAAATGCTTTGAAAGTTCCGGATTCGACGGAGTTTTCGAAATGCTTTGAAAGTTCCGGATTCGACGGAGTTTTCGAAATACTTTGAAAGTTCCGGATTCGACGGAGTTTTCAAAAGGAGGGAAATATATGTTAGGAAATGAATGAGAACCGTATCTGCATTGCATCCTTTTGACATGCGTTCGTGCATTCTGTTGACGTTGCTTCTGTGCTTAACGTATCCTTGCTTTGTTCACCTGCAGGGGCGAGGGACGGTTGATACCCACAACCAGAAGAGTCGGGGTGCCTTTGAGGCAGTGCGAGCGCTGTGGGAGGTATTCCCGGATGATGCTCGAGAGGGAGAGAGGAGTCCACGGCAGCTGGTGCTTGACTCCGGATTGGCTGGATTTATCAGTGCGGTAGCTGCGATAGCTGATACGCAGAGGGCCAGGTCCATGTACGTGGCTTTGAGCGAGTACTGGTGGGATACGACCCACACTTTCCATTTCAGATGGGGGGAGGCGACGGTGACTCCCACTGACTTTGCCGCTATCACTGGGTTGCCATTCTGGGGCAACACGCTGGTGTGGGTGGATGGGTACACCCCGGGGCAGTTGTCGGAGCTGCTGGGTTTTGATATTACCGATGCCAGGGGCTTAGGCATTCGGTACAGGCCGATGGAGGTGCATCTGCAGACGGGCATTGCAGATTATTTGGCTGGATCTTTGAGGATGACCGCAGAGCGCCTGGCTCGAGGGTTCATTTGGTTCGCGTTGTCAGCGACTTTGTTCCCAAATTCTTACACATCCTGTCACTTCCCTCTGCTCGGGTCGCTGACAGATTTGGATGCCGTGAGGGGGTATGCATGGGGGGAGGCTGGACTGGCCGAGCTCTATTATTCCCTGGACAGGTTCTCGCGGGGAGAGGAGAACTCCCTGAGCTGTTTCTCGCATGCTCTGGATGTAAGTTCACGTCTTTTTCTCTTCCTTGTCTCGTTTATGTACTCGTATGTATCTGCTCTGTAGCTGACATAACTTTCCATTTGCTTGACAGGTCTGGTGCTATGAGGTGTTCAGTCCGCAGGAGTGGGACATTAGGGAGGCGTATCGACCCCTGTTCCCTGCCATGCTGGTTTGGCAGAAGAGGGCGAAGAAGGCGGTCTCGTCGAGAGTGGGTACTCGGTTGACGTACGAGGAGGTGTCCCAGGCCCTGAACCGGGAGTTCTCTGAGAGGATCCAGCTGACCTGGTGGAGTCGGTTCCACGCTGTCGCGGTTCAGGTTGCTAGTGAGGTTACGAGGCGGCGGAAGCTCCTGGTGGGACTTCATTGCGACGTTATGTATCTGGGGGAGAGGGTGACCCGTCAGCATGGCCCGGGGTCACTTCCGATGGTGCCGGTGGATCCTCCTATGCGCATGCAGCATCCTCTGTCGATGCCGATGGATGAGTTGGAGAGGTATAGACAGGGCGTGTTCTATACCGAGTACATCATAGCGGGGGCCGACTATGAGACTTTCTTGAGGATGAGGCTGAGGAGCCCACAAAGTGCAAAGACAGGGAGGGCGATGGCCCTGGATACCCCCGAGATCTCCCGCTCCCACGCGCTAGGCTGGCGTACGAGGGGCTGGATGGTTCACGCAGGCGGCTGGTGATCCCTCTCCCGGATGAGCCGAGACCACGGTATAGGGTTGACCCCAATACTTCGGTGAGCACTTTTTTGATTTTCTGCATTTGATAGTAGCATTCTGCAAATGTTGCATCTGTACTTTCTGCTCGTCTTCTGATGACTTTCCTGGTTCGCAGTGTCCGGGCCATACGTATAACGACGCTATGAGGCTGGTGGACGGGTGGGCTGCCTACGCTAGGAGGCTCGTGGAGTTCATGCGGTGCAGTTCTCGGAAGAGCGTGGATGTTCGTGAGCCGAGGCCGTTTAGGCCGAGAGGTTCGCCTGTTCCCACGGCCGCGGGGCGGACTTTGCACAGGATTTGGGCCGCTCGCGGCGGAACGGGCCGGGTTTCGGGAGCTCATCCTCCTTCGCACTCGGGCACGAGAGGGAGAGTCCTCGAGTTCGCGGACGCCGAGGAGGCCTTTCGCATATTCCCCGCCCGGGAGGAATTTGGCGACTTCTTGTTTGCGACGGATCCGGCAGGCGTGAGCAAAGGCGTCGAGTGCTCAGATGATGAGCAGATTCGAGTAGTCCTCCTTTACTGCTTTCTTTCTTTTTTTTTTGTATCATCCAGAACGATTTGATTTGAACTGTATTTGAAAAAGGCGCCCGTGGGGCGGAACCTGCATTTCGCACATCTATTTAATGATCACCTTCTGTTATTTTCGGCAAATAAGGAAGTAGGTTAATCAAAAAATAAATAAAAATGAAACATGCATTAAAAATTGAACGGGTCAAAAATTAAGCCTATATGCACTGATAATTAATTAATTGCACTGTAGCACGAGCCCGGGGCGAAAGGGATATTGACATTGGTTAAATGAAACTAGGGGCAGCACGCAGATTCACAAGGCATGAACAGGGCGTTGTTTGGAAATGATTCCAATTTAGGAGCAGCTGGCTGCAGAGTTGACCAGGTCAACTGCAGAGGGAGTCCGGCCGGACTGAGGGTGCATTTTCAGAGTCTTTTAAATTGCAGTTTCAGCTTTGCAATTGGTTAAGAACTGCGCATTCACCTCTGATCAGTTAGCTGAATTCTCTCAAATTTCTAAGGTTTCCTTCATTTTTTTCATGGCTCCCTTTCCCAAGCTATCGTCTCGGATGCAAGAGCGATATTTGGACAACTTTCAGTCGTGGGTACGGAACCACACGAGGCAGAACAAGGGGTTTTTCGAAGGTCGTTACTGGATGAAACTGCTTGGGCTTTCAAGGAGCTTATGCGCGATTGGGATCTTTTGAGAGCCGCGTCTCTGCTTCGGGACGCACGGAGGAATGTGTACAGCTTTTCGTACAACGAGATCACTCCTACGTTTGAAGATTTCCGGCCATTCTCGGGAGGACCCGAGACGGAACAGCTAGTTCTTCCGTATGCTGGTGGCATGGCCACTGTTGAGAAGCTAGTGTCTTTGCTTGGTATCTCGGCTGGAGAAGCATACGGGATGCTGATATTGAATACTGATTATGTTGACATTTCGGGACTGCCCGATAGATTTGCCAGAGCCGAGGGGAGCGTCTTTGCGTGGGACGCATTTGCTCTGTGCGCGATCGCTACTCTGTTCACGTTCACGTCCCTGGGTGTGTGCCATCACAAAGGTAATCGACTCGTGAGGCAAAGGCCGAGCGGGGAGATATCGTGCCGCTGGGTTTGGGGCGAGACGTTCCTCGGGCATAGGTCTGGATGGCGACCGGTAGCCGATACATGTGGGGAGGGAGTCCCGCTATGCTTACCATGCTGGCCGAGGGAGAGACCGCAGATGATGCCTCGAGGTGCCAATGTCTTATGACGCTTGGTCCTTTCTCTCGACGTCCTTCCGGTGATCGGGGGCAATCAGCCGAGCCGGAGCTCGATGGCCAGACTCCGCACGCATCACTTGCGATGGTGGGTTCCCCATTGGAAGTTACAGTACTTATCGGACCGCCAGAGGGTCTACTTGGCTGTCGAGTGCCGGGGCCGTCTCGCACGTCTTTCTACATTCCATCGTTGGTTCTGCGATAGTACGGGCCGGAGCAGTGCCATTGACGGGCTTGGTTCATGCCGCTACCTTCGAGGTGGGATCTCCGCCGATGGAAGATCCTTCGACGCTATTGCCGCTCACACGGTGGTGGCAATACACGTCCTTTCCTCGCTGTGGTTCTCTTTCACCGGGAGAGAGGGCACCGTTCGTCGACGCAAAAGATCCGAACCGGTACGAAGAGTGTATAGGGAGACACAGATGGCTATCTTGTGGAGACGGGATGAGCCGGGTGTCGACACCTTGATGCTCGACTTTGAGGAGGACCAAAGCGAGAGCTAATCCTGGAGATCGTACTGGGAATGACATGGCTGACTATGAGGCCAATGCTGATCGGGAGGCCAATCAAAGCACAATTATGATGGCTCGAAGCGAGGCAGCTCGAGATAGAGCTAGGGAAAGGGCTGCATTGACGCCTACATGTGTTTGACGGAGACGTCGGGAAGGGTCCCCGAGCTGTAGAAGGACTACCGGAGTATTCCCCGTGAAGGTGAAGAACACTCGCCGGGGGAAAGTGGAAGGGGAAGAAGGATGAAGGACCAAGTTCGGGAAACTAGGTTGACCTTGTTGTCCCGTAGTATCCACCCATTGTCATTGCGTATACATTAACCGATTAATGTTTTATTGTAGTTTTGCTAGCGTGTAGTGAGTCAAGAGTTGACCGTGCTTGAACTCATCAGAGATTGTTTTAACCGTAGTGAATTTGTAGGTTAAATGAAAAGAGTTTTTCGAAACACAAGCAATTGATGCTTATTGTATTTTTTTTTGTTTTTTAGACCGAACCAATAATGGCTGCCTACGTTTCCCTTTTACAATTGGACTAAGGGGCTCAGGTCACCGTAGTTCGACACTTTAGGTGAATTTGAGAAAACAAAGACAAAAGGAGTGCGACTTATTTTTTACCCGGATCATTAGCGGGAATGTATCCAAATGGGTATTACTCTTTTAGCACTTTAATTTTACCAAGGGACGGTGTATGGGGAAGGAGAGTTGACTCGTGCTCTTCCTCAAACGAAGTATTCGCGGAGCTTGCTTCCGTTCACGGGTTAACGAAAGGGTTCCCGTCCAAGTCTCCGCTAACTTCTATGGCTCCTCCGGAGAAGATTCTTTGTACCACGAACGGTCCTATCCAGTAGGCTCCCACTTTCCGAGGGGATTGGTCCGCGTAGGAGGCTTTTCCTTTAGCACCAAGTCGCCTTCTCTCGATGTCTCGGATCTTGACTTTCTTATCGAATGCTCGGGCCATTCTCGCTCCGGTAGGCTCGAGAGTGTTCCATGGCTTTCAATCCGCGCTCGTCGAGTAGAGCAAGTTCGTCGTGACGGCCCGTAGCCATTCGACTTCAATGATCCCGTTTTCCAAGAGGATTCTCGAGGGATGGAATTTCCAATTCCACTGTGTAACATCGCTTCCATTCCGTAGGTAAGCGCGAACGGAGTCTCCCCTATGGCGGTTCTGACTGACGTTCTGTATCCCCAGAGGGCTAGATGTAGCTTTTCGGGCCAATCCCGACCTCTGGTGGTCATCTTTCTGATTATCATGGCGAGAGTCTTGTTGGATGCCTCTACTGCACCATTGGTTTGTGGTGTGTAAGGAGAAGATTTGTGACGCGTGACTCTGAATTTGATCAGCAGTTGGTCACAATCTCCTTCGAAGTGAGTCCCATTGTCGGATATGATCTCGTTGGGCACTCCGTATCGGCACATGATGTTCTCTCGGATGAACTCGGCCACCTTCTTAGAATTCAGTACCTTGTACGATCTGGCTTCTACCCATTTGGTGAAGTAGTCGACTGCGACTAGAATGAACTCGTGACCATTGCTCCCTGGCGGGGTGATCTTGCCGATGACGTCGATTCCCCATGTGGCGAAAGGCCATGGTGTAGTCATGCAATAGAGTTCGTGAGGAGGGATGTGATTGAGATTGGAGAACCATTGACATTTGTCGTAGCTTCGGATGAACTGGATGCAGTCTGTTTCCATCGATATCCAATAGTATCCCATACGGAGAATGATCTCGTGGCCAATGCTCTAAGCTGCTTCATGTGCGGACCGCAGTTCCGTTGGGTGGAACTTCGTTCATTAGCTCGCTGGCTTTTTCTTTGTTTACACACCGAAGGAGTGGTCCTTGGTGGCGCTTCTTGTATAACATACCCCCCAGAATGACGAAATGGGATGCCAGGCGTTTTAATGCCATCATGTTTTTGTCTTTGATCCCGTCTTTGTATTTTCCATCTTCATTTGTGAAGGAAGCTTCTCCGTTTTGGAAGTACTGGTAAATCTGATTGTACCAGGGTTCGTCGATCATTTCTTTTTTTATTTCGATCTCACAGCAATAACGGGTGTTTTCCGTCTGCCTATTCTGAGGGGTTTTATTGCTTTCCCATCGGGAATTTTGACAAGAGAGGCGAGGGTTGCTGTATGCGCTCGCGGCGGTTCCCGTCTCTTGGCAAATAGTGGAAAGAGATGTCCTTGAACCGAGCAATGAGCTCCTCCATATACGTGTGGTACTTCTCGGGAGGCCGAATCTACCGTCTTCTATTTGTTGGACACTTGATTGATGATCAATGCCGAGTCTCCGTATACATCCAGCTTCGAGATGTTGCGCTGAGGGCGGCTTCCTGCACTCCGCCGCACAAAGCTTCAGATTTTGCCGCATTGTTGGTTGTTTCAAAATTCAAATTTTTGATGGCTATGGGAGCGTGCTCGTCCCTGGGATCGACAAGGAGCATTCCAATACCATTCCCCTTCTTGCTGGGCTGCCCCATCGAAGAAGAGTTGCCGCCGGTTTGCGCTGTCCAAGAAAAGATTCCGTCGTCCGGAAACCGCGGATCGTGACCCTTAGGTTCACCGCCGGGAAGTCGGCCACTGATCCGCCATTACTCGCCCTTTGTTGATAATCCGACCATGTACTTGATGTCGAACTCACCCAGAAGAATGACCACTTGGCTAGTCGCATCGACAGTGATGGCTTCTCAAAGAGATATCGGACGGGGTCCATTTTGGAGACCAGAGCACTGAATGTGACTGCATGTAGTGTTTCAATTTCCCGACTACCCATACCAAGGCGGTACAAGTTTTCTCTAACGCTGAGTAGCTGATTTCACTTCCTTGAAGCTTCCGGCTTACGAAGTAGATTGCATGCTCAACTTTAGAATCTTTCTGCTCTTGTGCCATCATTGCTCCGATTGACGTGTCTCATCGTCGATACAGGAGTAGTGGCTTGTCTTCATGTGGCGGGCAATGCACTGGGGGATTCACCAAGTAGGTCTTGATTTTCTCGAAAGCCGTCCGGCACTCGTGAGTCCCATTTGATGTCGGCATTCTTCTTCATCAATTTGAACATGGGCTCGCAGAGAGATGTCAACCGGTTGATGAAGCGACCGATGTACCGAAGTCTTCCCATGAAGCTCTTCACTTCGTCAGAGTCCGAGGCGGCTTCATGTCGATGATGGCCTGGGATTTTCTTGGGATCGCCTTCGATACCTCTTCGTAACCATGTACCCCAAGCACCTTGCCGCGCTTGACGCCGAAGGTGCACTTCGCAGGTTCAATCTCATGGAGTGTTTTCTCGAGTCTCGTTGAAGAACTTTCTCGCATCCGTCATGTGCCGCATGTCCGATCCTCCGGAGTGGATGATCATGTCGTCGACATATACTTCGATTTCCTTGTGAATCTTGTCATGGAAGAGGGCTGTTGCAGCCCGCTGGTAAGTAGCCCCAGCGTTCTTCAGACCGAACGGCATGACCGTGTAACAGTATGTCCCCCACGGGGTGGTGAAGGCATTTTTGGCTTGATCCTCCTCGGACATTTTGATCTGGTTGTATCCAGCGAACCTATCCACGAAGGATTTTACTTCGAAATTTGCCGTGGTGTCGACCAGCATGTCGATGTTAGGCAGTGGGAAATCATCTTTAGGGCTGGCCTTGTTGAGATCCCGGAAATCCACACAAAGATCCGACCTTTCCATCGGCCTTGGTGACCGTCACGATGTTGGAAAGCCAAGTCGAGTACTCAATCACTCCGATGAAACCAACTCGGAGCATTTTCTCAATCTCTTCTTTCACTTGCAAGGACCACTCGCTTGATCTTGCGCAGCCTTCGTTTGGATGTGCTTGGATTCGGGATCCAGGGGAATTCTCGTGCTCCACAATCGAGGGATCGAGTCCTGGCATGTCCCGGTGCATGCACTGTGCGAACACGTCAACATACTCCCTGAGGAGGTCTATCGTGGCTTCTTTTTCTCGCATCGGCGAAGAAACCGCCCACTTGTGTCTCTTTAGGCTCTTGCACCGACCCTGTGTTCACTTTGGTCATAACCTCTTCGGGCAACTAGCTGGGGCCCGGTTGTCCTCTTGGTCAACTACACGCTCGAGAACTTCTCTAATGTATTATTCATTTAATGTGTCTCGCTTCTTTATCAATTAAGTTATTAACGTCTTTTAAGTTGTTTGTTAACTTATCATTTGTTAACGTTGCAATGATAGAATACTCCTAACGTTCAGACTTTTCATTAAGCGAGAACGAAAATACATGGTTGGCTACATTATCATAGTCTTCCGGCGTAAGGCCGCTGGACGACTCGTAGGACTCGGACTTTTACAAAGATCGACTCGCAGGGTTTGAAACCGGGTTTAGGGAGATGTGGGTGCGGGCCCAAACTTTGTCTTCCATTTCGCCCGGCTTGCCCTCGGTCCGGTGAAAGTTACCCAATTCTTCGGGCATTGCTGGATGCTTCGATGAGGGTTCGGGATCGAGAGGCTTGGCTTCGCCGTCCCGATCATGGCAATCATGTCAAGCTGGAGCCCAGTGTCAATCAGTGTGGCACCTCCATGACTTCTTCAAAAAGACTCGTAGAGCCGGTCCACCGAGAGCCGTCTTCTATGAATTCTGGTTCCTTCGGTTTGGAGCTACTGTCTCGAATGTGGCCTCGGCGGCCGATCCGAACACCGTTTCCCGTGAAGAGTACCTTGAGTTGCTCTTCCGTATCCGGGATTCCTTGAATGTGTACTCATGCCGGACCGTGGTGGCACTTGGTCCAGGTAGAGCTGGATGTCGAGGAACGCTCCTTATCGGATTAGCTTTGAGTCCTCTCGAAACGCTTGAGGTTCCGTGCTAGCCGTTCCATCCTTTCGTAGTCTCGTGCCGACTATCCCCGCTTCTTTCTCATCTTCATCGGGCTCCACCGCCGGTCCCCTCGCTTCGGGCTGTTTGCTTCACCGCTGGCCCTTCGGGCTTCGCTGCTTGTTCCTTCTTGCCCCCCTCGCCCGCCGTCGGTTCCTGGTGAAGTAATGAGCAAGGTCGAAACCGTAAGGCCTGAGGTTGGGTGTGCCATCGGAGGTTCCTTTGCGGGCCGCCGCCTTGGTGTGGGCGAAGCCTTTTATTTTCCTTGATGTCACGGGTGTTGGCACGTAGCCAAGCTTCCCGGACCGTGGTGTGGTCCTCGACTTCAATGACTTGGTGTTGGCCTTGTAACCTTTTGCCAAGCCCCACCCCGGGATGAAGTTCATGAGTTTCATCATCTTTATGGCGGGAGGAATCTTGTCGTGGAGACAAAGGGAAGGTCCTCGTTGCATATTTGGATCTTGGAAGTCTCCAGAGTGAATCCAAGCTAATGACATGTCGTCACTATGCTTCGATTTCTAACACCGGAATGTCGTTGGTGCCGGTCCCCTCGGTGGTGACGCCGTCGCCGTAGATCGTGGTTAGCTCGTTGCCTTGCATGAACTTGAGGCACTCGATGAAGGGTGGATGCCACGCCATTGATTTGATGCAGCCAGTGGACGCCCAAGATGGCCAGTGGAAAGTGATTGGAATGTCCAACACTTGGAATTCGGTGGGGATCATCCGCTTGCCGAACCGTATATTAAGAGTAGCAACCCCGAGAACCGTACGGGAAGTAGAGTCATAGGCCTCGACGCTGTGGACTCGAAGGCTTCGTATCCGTGGGCTTGATGTCAAGCAGTCCATCATCTTGGCAGCAAGACATTCATTCCGTAACCTCCGTCTACCAACACGTGGGGAAGGCGACGCTCATCCAAACTGGATCGTGATGTAGAGTGGCTCATTTGTGATCGCCCCAAATTTTGGAAGGTCCAAATCAGTGAAGGTGATAATGTTGCCATAGTGGATGTTGCCGATCATCTCGAATGACTTCGTCCTGGGGTCAAGGCCCACAGTGGACCATGGTACGGGCCAGCTTTCCTCTAGCTTGAGCTTGTGAGGATATGAGGACGTGAGCAGGGACCACAGTGGAAATGTTCGCCCGGGTTTGCTTGAGCCGAGTGAGGATCGGGTCCTCTTTCGTGGAACTTGCGTCTACGGGCCGGCCGGGCATAGCTTTCCGGCTCCGCGGCTTTTTAGTGGCCTTAGGTGGTAATGCATGGATTTGACCCGAACGGGTCAGACACTCGACATCGTTTGGTCCCTTCGAACAGCCGCCCGAGTTGAGCCATAGTTAGAGGAGGATTCCTCGTAGCATAAGGCCATATGTCTTCCTCAACTCATTGGATCGTAGACGTATTCCTAAGCTTCGGCAGCCTTGACGGATTCTATCCTGTGATACCGGCTTGGGGTGCCTCTCGAGGGAGTGTAGTTTACGGATTGCCGCACTGCTCGAACGTCGCGGCACAACAATGGTTGCCTCGAATCGAATCGTGGCGCTGACCCTCCTGGGAGGTTGGAGAGTTCCTGGCTCAAGCGAACAGTCTCCTTGATCTCTTCACGATATACCGCGCTCCTTTCCTTCTTGCTAAGCATACTCAAGGCATTCTGGAGTTGGGTCTGGCGATACTCATGGTTTGCTAATTTTCCGCCACTCTTGGCCCAGATCAACTTTCTTGCAGCAGAGCCTGCGTCGAGAGTTAGTGCTTGCGTTTCTTCCCATGTGAGAATGGCCAGTGCTTCTTTGAACTGCGTGCGGCAGTCTAGGTAAACCTCCATCGGGGAGAGCTTTCCTCTCTTCTTTATCTGAGTAGCGGGTATGTCGGAAGGTGAGTACACGGCTTCCCGAACATCTGCCCATGTGACTGGTTGCTGTCCCAGTTGATCGTTTCTGTAAACGAATGCCGCTGTCTGTGGAATTTCTCTGAGTAGTTGCTCGAGACGAATTTCCATCTTCCTCTTGTTTCTTTTGAATAGACCTTCCTCCCTAAGTTGGCCTTTCAATTTGAGCACGGAAATGATCCGTTTCCATCCTCTCAGGACCCTTGGGAGTCCGGTTTTGTTGACTTCATGCCCGGCTTGGAAGAGAATGGTTTCATCGTCTTCGTTGTCGCTTTCATGGAGGACTTGCTTTCCCCAGGAGGTAAGCGCCGAGATTCCGCCCGCCGCGCTGCCGCTCCATCTCCTAGGTCATCGGGACCGTTGACCACCCTCGTTCGGGCAGAGGGGGTTGGATGAGAACACGTACGCGTAGTCGAGGAAGTTGCCGTGAGCAAAACCCCGAGGTCGAACCGGTCTAGAGTGGCCTCTAGCTTCGTCTTAAGCCGCTTGTGACACTTTAAGGGCTCGGTCCCCGTCGGTCTGAGCTTGGTTTTCGTCCCCGTAGACGGTTTTCTTGAGCGGCTAGTTCCATGAGGGTCTTCCTTGCGAGAGCTTGCGCCTACGTAGGTGCGCGCCGTCCCGACTAGTGTCCAGAACCGTGATCACATCCAAATCTCCGAACGGCGGAAACACTTGGATGATGTTGACGAAGGAAGTCTGATCGACATTCCCATGCGGCCTTCCTTGATCTCGATTACCAAGAAATTTGCCCATATCCGCTTGATTGAACATACGGGAGTGTTGAATTCTACGATGTTGACAGCCTCGTGATCTCGCTCGATCGCCAAGTCTATCGTAGCTAGCGCCCGCCGGGCGGGATGTCCGAATCCGTGACCGTGACGACCGGGAGCAGTAACCGAACCGGAGCATGTTGATGCCGAGGTGGTCATTTCCCATGTTGAAGCCGACTGTCTTGCGGGGAAGACCTTTACGGATGTTTTCGGGGTGGCTGCCGGAAGCGTTCCCGAGGTTGATCTCGATTCGTGACAGGTGAGGAGGTCGGTCTCCTTCGCCGTTGCCCTCGCCTCGCGGCGCTGAGGGTATAAGCTTAACCGATGGCACGGGCCGGTTGCCACCGGGCCGGTACTGAAGTAATGATGAGCTCGAGCTTGTTTGGCTGTGGCCTCGTTTACCATGAGCAGCAATGGCCGAGGGTAACTTTGGCCTTGTAGACCTCGACGATAAGGACCGGATCCTTGGTATCATCAGGATATCTGGAATAGATGATGTTGACGAAGTCATCGTCAATCACTTGATCAGAGGGATTCTTTGTCGTGTCAACCAATTGCTTCCAATTGTCGAATAGCCGCCTGTTCTGGACGTTGAGCTTGACAATCTCCATGGTATTGGAATCTTGGTCATAGGTGACCTGATCGGAATGGGTGCCGTCCTCGAAACTGAGCATGTGAATGCAGAGGTCTACCCGCGGGTCTGCCGCGTCCTCGACTCCGGAGAGTCCTGATTCGTCGTTGTCTGATGGCTCAACCCAAATGTAGGGACGTATTGCGTCCGGGTGCGTTGCTGGAGCTACTAGAAAAACATCATGCCCTTCATTGGAGAAGAGGGGTGCAGCGGGTAGTTCCTCGTGGAGGACATCTCATACGACTTCCATGCATTCATCCCGAGAATGACGGTGCTTGTTGACTTTTATCACGAAGATCTCTTTCACTGCGGGGCGTAGAGTTGGTTTGAAGAATGCCGACGAATCTCCGATTGGAGACAGGGGGTTTACGTGCCCGCATCATGGCGATGCTCAGTGTTTCTTTCCAATCCGCTCCAAATGTTGGAAACGACAAAGCTGAACTTGATGTATCGGACTACTCGTGGTCTCGCCTACTCGAGTACGTTTACATAGTTAGCATCTCCTGGACTCCGAGGGATTCTCGATGAGATTTGCCCCGATAGTCCCTCGGTCGGCTTGAAGGAGGTAGCCCCGTGCCTCGATCAAGCGGGCACGCTTGGCTACTGTTTCGGCTTCGTTTCCTATGAGGAAATTGTCCCCTCTGATGACTTCAAGATCTCCCTTCCGGTTAATGAACTTGACATACTGATGGAGAGTGGAGGCTATGGCTTTCATGTGATGCAGCCAAGGGCGTCCTAACAGAGCCGTGAATTCGGACGGAATGTCCATCATGTGGAATTTTGCTGGCACCATTTGGGTTTCGAACCAGAGTTCCAGAGTCACCGTCCCCAGGATGGGACGAGACGTGCTGTCGTAGGCCTTGATAGTCCGAGTAGACGGAATCAGATGGGCTTTATTTGATGCGCAGGCTCGCATCATGCTGAGAGGGAGAACGTTAACGCCGACCCGTTATCTACCAATACTCCGGGAGTGTTATGGTGTTGAGCTTGAGAGTGATGTACAGAGCTTCGTTGTGCCCCGAGGCATCTCTCGGTAGGTCTTCGTCACAGAACGTGATCATACTGCCATACAGTCGGGAATCATAGATCTGATCTCTATCCGGAGAAGGAGAGTCGTCCAGCCATCCGTTTCCTGTCTTCCTCTTGCGAGGTAAAGCCTTTGCTGGAGCCTCGGGATTGCGTTGAGGCTGTTTGTGGCGGTTTCCGCCCTTGGTTATCACGTTGATCGAGTGCGAGTGCCAAGCTGACCTTGATCTTCCTTCGCCGGTCCTAGCCTCTAAGCTAGACAAATTGAACCTCGTCTGATCCCGCTGGGGGTTAGGCTTCGACCGGCAAGAAGATTACAAAGATCTCGAGGTATTCCGGTGTCCCAAGGTCTCGAACTCGTTGTCGCCAGGACTTTTCGGCTTTCCCACCCCGTCCGCTCTAAAGCCGTACGGCCCTGGAGGAAGGGAGGACTGGCCGGAGTAGAGTACGTAGTATTCGAACTTCCCGGATGGCTCTCCGAGTGTATCCACACCGGTGTCTCCACTTCAGATCTTTCTCTCAAAGATTTGTCGAGAGGATTTCTTCTTCTATTTTCTCGAGGATTGCTCCGACCGTATCTTGGAACTCGTATCTGTGCAAAGTGAAAGGAAATACAAACATCATAGATGATGTGGACATTAGAGGAGGACCCTACTGGAAGAGGTGGAGAAACCGGCTCGTGGACAATCTTCTTGGGCACCCATTCAATGGAATTCACACTGTTGTTGTTGTTCGGAAAAGGGTTTCCGATCGTATTGGGCCCATCACGGGGCGCTCCAACCTTCCTTCCTCTATCAAGTTCTTAATTTCGTATCGTAACCCCACGCAGCTTGTCGGTGGTATGGCCGTGATATCGATGGAAGGCGCAAGATTGCTCTTGTCGCCGCTGACTACGGGATTCTTGGGTTTGTAATTGGCAACGGGTTTAAGGAGACCTTCCTTGATTAACCCTTCCAAAGATCTTGCTCGTGGCATGTCCAACTTGTCGAGTGTACGGAAGGCCGCTTCGAGTTGAATTGTTGCTTTGTGGGACCGGGTTTCGTTTCCCGACCGTTGTCCCCGATGGATGTAGTTGACAGACGTATCTTTCCCTTTGCCGGGGCCGGTGCGGGATTGGAATGCAACCGCCGAGCGGTATCTCGTATGGTTTTGCAAAGAGCCAACTTTTCCTTGAGATCCTTCTCGAACCGTGAGCCGACATTGACCATGGGCCGGAGATCTCGGGAAGAAATGGTGATCGATGAGAGTTCCGATGGACGGTCTTAAGCAGACTTGAAGATCCGCATCCTGCTCATCCTCGGGAGAGCGGCTCCATGATCTCGAGAGTTTCCCTCCACCTCTTGTAGAATTTTCCGATGCTTTCATCCGCTCGTTCAAAGGGGTGATTAAGTCCTTGCGAATTGTTTCCAACTCTAAGTTGGATCGGTACTGCCTGTGAAGATGTTACCGATTTGATCCCGTGTGTGGCGATCCGCAGCTTGACCTCGAAACCATCGTAACGCTGAACTCTTGAGCGTATGCTGGAAGTGGTCGGCCATTTGCTGGAGGGTCGCTCCTTTCGCTTTCATGCCGAAAACGTAGGTGTCGACATGCGTTTGAGGACATTCGGTTCCGTCGAATCGGTCCATCTCCGGCATTCGAAACTTGGCAGGGAGAGGCGTGACCATTCCCGGATCTGTGGATTTGAGCGTTTCTCGCTTTGAGCCGCCATGGTGGCTTTCTGTGTCTTTCATCCGTTCGACCATCCAGCTAAGGTCAGGTCCAAGTGGTGGACTGTGAGGCTCGGCGCCGGGTGCTACCATGTGAGCGGTAGTGATTGGAGGTGGAAGGCTTGATATATGTGGATATATTGGGGCCTTTTCTGAACTGTATCGGGGTTTATCCCCGGTGTTTTGGGATTCGTGTATAGGCAACGGGACGAACCCGGGAGGGTATTGAAGAATATTGGCATCTGTCTGAGATGGTCCAGCGGTGCGCTGGTGGTATTGAGTGATAGGAGTAGCACTGGGCTGGCCAAATATGACAGGGTTGCCCTGAGAGGTGGCAACGTGGAGCCTAGGTCGGCTGTTTCCTTGGTTAGAAGGAATCCCGTAAGTTTGTGGGGGAGGAACCTGGTTGAAGGTTTGGGGAATCGTCATCCTCGACCAGGACAAAAGTACCGTATGACTGGGGGATAGCTGCTATACCTCTCTCATTCAGAAGCTGTACCACGAAATTCTGCTGATCTTCTTTCTGCCTCTTGTGAACCTCACAAGCCCGGATGGCTTCTTCCAAAGTCATATCTGTTACCGATGGCGGGGGTCCTTCCCCATCACGATTTCTCGGTGAGCTAGACATGTCGGAAATTTCCGGGCCGAGGGAACCGAGGGAACCAAGAACCGTCTCGACGCCGCCGTAATGGTGATTCTCGCAAGGCGCCGACCCGGAAATCTGAACCACTTTCTCGGGCCGCAGGGAATGAAAGGAAGGGTTTAGGCTTCGGAAAGGGGTATTTGGATCAAGGTTTCGGGCTTGTGCAATGTGCAGTTACCGATTAATGTTTACTTAAAGCGCGTTTTCTTAGAGTCCTAATTGGTTGGAAAAGAGCAAGTCTTCTTTTTTGCAACTAATCCTAGAGCTCTAATCAGTGGATCTCGTCACTACGCTTATAAGCCTCTCGTTTCCATTTGTATATCATCTTTCTCGGGACGGACTATCCCGAGCGAGGTCCTATAAGGCAAGCGAGTTCCACCGACAAACGAAAAAGTGAACTTAAGGCTAGCTGATCACGCAACTTTCAACGTATGTGACGCACGGGCCACGCCGAAGTCAACGTCCTTAAGTTAAGGTGGGATCATGCCAAAATTTTGGCATGACCTTCCCGACTCGCTTGTGCGAGAGACCTTAGCTTGGCGTTGGCCAAGTTGTGGCCGGCACGGTACATACGGCGAGGTTTGGTGCCACGGTGTCAAATTGAACCTTCGGGTCTATTTTTCGGCAGAAGCTTCGCGTCAAAGTTAAGGCCGAAAAGCTCAAGACTTCGGGTCGGGAACGACCTTCGGTCTCAACCTCTCGAGCTTGACTGGGCGGAACCCGGCGTAAAAAACATACACTTAGGCTTTATGACACGAGCTAAGCCAAACCAACCGGGGTCTCGGACAAAGTGTGACACAAAGAGTGCATGGCTTACACGGGCTAGGATGGGCCGTTTGGGACGACTCCCGTGCGCCCGAAAGGTGTCCGCAGTACCAATCGGGGTGCAACCGATAAGGCCATCCTGTGCTGCGGGTTGTAGTGTGCAAGTGTACCGAGGCAAGAAGTGCTCGTGAAGTGCGGTGTACCGAGGCAAGAAGTGCGAGTAGTGTGGCAAATCACTAAAATTCCTTTTTCCGAGTAAAACAGAGATTTTTCGTAATGTGTCTTAAAGCATTATGATGCTAGCTTCAAAAGACATCAATGAAAATCGAACATGAATGGGGATGCACAAACATGGTATGATTTTGAAAAGTCGACAAAGTAATGCCCTTGAAAAAACCGTTCGAGGTTTAAAGTAACACACGCACACGAAAACGAGGAAGGGTAAACGAAAGTTTGACCCACGGAAGGCTTTTTTGAAAACATCGGTAGTTTTGAAAAAAGTATCGCTGTCCCCAGCAGAGTCGCCAACTGAAATTACCCGGGATTTCGCGCGGACGCGAAACTCGGTTGTCTTTCGCGGGGTGTTGGTGTATGAGACCTCGCTTCATGGGAAGGAAAATGAGGAGTCGCCACGCGGTTTTTGTATTTTGAGCCCAAACGTTGAGAAACGGCTTTTGTGAAAATGGTGTCGTTTTTATTGGTAGCAAAAACTTAGGAAAAGGCTTTAGAAAACAGGGGATCATTTTTATTGGTAGCAAAAACGAGTAAAAAGCTGTTTTAGTACCAGAGATTGTTAGGTTCGGAGGTCATGTTACGTTTCGGGAAGAGTATTATGAGATCACCCGAAACGCCTCGTATGACGAGTCTTTCTACCTTTCTCGAAATCGTGTGTGTGTGTGTGTTTTGAAATGGGGAGCTTGAATGACAAGCTTAATCTTGGTTTGAATGTCAAACGTTGATTAGGTGACTTTGTTGGAAAAGGCGAGCGTTTGAATGACAAACGTCGGTTTGGAGACGGAAATGAGCGTTTGCATGGCAAACGTCGATTTTGAGTTTGAAATGAGCATTTGCGTGGCAAACGTCGATTTTGAGTTTGAAATGGAGTTCGAAGGTCGAACTCCGGTTTTGAACCGAGCGAGTCATTGTTAACGATTTTTACGGAAAAAGCGTATTAAATGATTTTACGATCAACTAATCGGGTTGTGACTCGGACTTTGAAAAGTAAATACTATCACGATCCAAACGGGTCGGACTCGTAAATGACAGTATTTAAAGCAGTATCAACGGAATCGAACGATCCGGATTCGTAAATGACGATCAACGAGCCAAACGACTCGGAATTGTAAATGACGATCGACGAGCCAAAACGGCTCAGAAGAGTAAATGAAGATCGACAAGCCAAAACGGCTCGGAATTGTAAATAACAGAAAAGTAAATGACGATCGACGGATCGATCGATCCGGAGTTGTAATTGACATAAAAAGTAAACGGAACGGGGTCGGAACGCCGTTTTAACCCGTGATTACTTCTCTTAAGGGAAGAGAAGAGGATCGAGGGGCTAAAACGTATCGGACCCCGTTAGACGGAGGCATCTACATTTCAACGACGTAGTTCGAAACGGTTGTAGCGACTGGCGCGTAAACCGAGACGAAATGAGAGATCAGAGAGAGGGAGTTATACCTATGGCTAGGGTCAACTCCTTTTGCTCGGGGGGCGTATACGTTATACGAAAAGTAGTTTGAAACGGTGTTTCGGAGTGGAGGAGGGCGTATTTGATCGAAATACGGAGTTTTCATGCAAAACGAGGTAAAATCGAGGCTCGGGAGGGGTGAGAATCAGTTTGGGCCGTGAGGTTTTGGTGGAGGGAGGTTATTTTTTTGTGTTACAAATGGCTTTGACAGCCTCTCTATTTATAGGTGAAATTTCAGTAGGAGTCCGGCCGGACTTAGACTGAAATCCAGGGGGTTTTGTGGTATTTTGGAATTTTGAGGGACTTGCTGGGCAATTTCGAAGATCGCAGAGGAGTCCTACTGACTTTGACTGAAATCCAGGGGTATTTTAGTCTTTTCCCTTTGATTTCTGATTGAAGGATGATGGGAGGGAGGTGGCATGGCTGTCACGTGTCCCATGACTCACCAAATGCGTGGGAGTTCGTTCCCCGGTCCCGGTTTTGTCCGTTTTTTAAATAACAGTCCGGAAAATGTCCGAAACGCCCCCGGAAAGTGCGTTTTTCAGGGAAAGCCGTACTTTTACGTGTGATGACACGTGTTAAGTATGCTTCGACATCGGGATGCTCGGGGCAGTCCCGAGACGTCTCGTTGGCATGGCAACGGGGAGTTTAACGAGTTCCGGTTAACCTGGAGCGGGCCAGTTAACGGATTTCGGTTAACTTCTAACGGATTTTGACGATCCAGATTTGGGTACTTACACCCACCCTTTCCAATTCAGGTAAGGATTTGGAAACATATATAAGGAAGGGTTCCTTTCCTTTTTAAACTATACAATCTTCAAGCTTTCAAACCCAACAAGAACAAATAGCAAGGAACGTGATTTTCTGGTGCAATCCGTCTTTTTGTTTCACCGTTGTGCTTCGTTCTTCCCCAATTTAACAAGGTACCCTTCAATTTCTCTTCATTAGGTTTATTTTTAAGCTTTTCCCATATTCCGCCATGGCCAGAACCTTTGGATTCGAGTTAGGTGTTAGGTATGGGTATAACTCTATAAACCTTAGGATTTATAAAAGGCTAGAGGGTCCATGGAGAGAATTGACCAGAGAGGAGTGCATTACCATTCTAGATAGGTGGATTTTGTTCTATGGCGAGGTAGGGTTTCCAGCTGGTGAGA
Organism: Adenophora triphylla var. japonica; assembly: GCA_022495995.1. Taxonomy (NCBI): domain Eukaryota; kingdom Viridiplantae; phylum Streptophyta; class Magnoliopsida; order Asterales; family Campanulaceae; genus Adenophora; species Adenophora triphylla. Next base: position 17,654 of record JAFEMH010008069.1, on the reverse strand, counting down.
GTATGGGGGACTTGGAGGCGGATGATACACAGATTATTCGTTTCCGTCTCTTCAATAAACTGATAGACCACCTAATAGTTTTTTACTTAGGTAGCTCAGAACATACTTCAACTAGGTCTGATTCCCCTGTTTCTATGTATTTTGTAGATTTGGCAGTTCATCAAACCTCTTTTTCTTCATCGTCGAGCTCCTCTTCTGGCAACATTGTGGACAAGTTTTGGTCGACAGTTGTTCCAGGTCGTAACGAGAGGGGATACGTGGCCCCCAGACTGGCCATAGGGAGAAAGAATGTAGAGTCACGGATCAACATCCTCCATGACTTCTTTGAGGTCCCTCGTGATGACTTCCACCTTACCCACTTAACGAAGAGGCAAAGGAAGGCCCAGTCTTGGATGCACTGGGGCATGAACTCGGCTAGAGTAGCTTTCTATTATGGCCAGTTTAAGACCGTGCTATAACTTCCTCTTGACCCCTTTATTTGCGAGTTCTTGGAGTGTATGGCCGTTGTCCCTATGCAATTGGGCGCCAATACCGTGAGGGTGTTGGTTTGCTTTGCCATGATGAGCAGATTTGTGGGGTATGAGCCCTGTATGCACGCCTTCAGGAGGTTTTTCAAGGTAGTAATGAATGAGAAAACCTTTGTAATAAGTACCCCGGTCAAATCTAAGGCCCCCAAATTGTTCACCAACTTGCCCGATAAGGTTTCAGGGTGGAATAGCCACATGATCCTTGTGGAGAATAGAAAGGGATGGGAGCTCACTCGTAGGTTGATACTGGAGGCTCAGAGGAGCACCATAAGTTGGGCCACCCTTGGGTCGGACAAGGATTTCTTCATTCAGGCTGGAATGTTGTTGGGAGGAGATGGGGAGGTAGCCCATTTGGTGGGAATCATCTGTAGCCTTAGGTACCCAGATTGGGTAATACACGAGAGGGAGAGTTTTGAATCCCAATGCCACTTCTGCAAAAAGAAGTCGGGCCACTACAGAGGCCTATCCCACTATGACGATTAAGTTCTTTTTCGTTTCTCTGTAATCTTCTTATCATTTTGCTCGCATACTCTTTTTGCTAACTCAAGCTTTCCTTTCGTCGTTCGCTTCTTGCTCCCAAGCAAGAAACCAATATGAACCACATTGTCGATATTGGTGATAAAGAGGAGGAACAAGAAGGCACATGGAGCCGCCAATGCTAGGGCCGCATGGGGAAGAAGGATATGGATAGGAATGCCTGTCTCCCCGCAGTAGAGCAAAGTGGATGATCCCCAGAATGGGTATGGGGCCAAGAGAGCCCATCAAACAAGCCCCCCCAAGTGCAAGTTATTGGGGGAGAGGGGGAGGTCAATATGTTGACCGAGCTAGAGTCGAGCTCCGAGCCTAGGCATGAGTCAGCTGGGGGAGACCCCCAAAATGTTGTGGACTTGGATCTCGATGCTGACGAGCTAAAAGTGGTTGAAACTGACCTCCATCTCAGCCGACTAAGGAAGATATTGCGTGTCGATCTGGGGGTAGAGCAAGTTGGAACCTCCCGAGTAGCGAGTTCAGCTTCAAGCCACCCCCTCCTCAACTTCCCTCCACCAGAAGCACCGAATAAGTGCAGACTCTTGTGGAGAGGCTGAGTGATGTCCCTCCTCTTACGGGCATCAATAGCTTGTGCCGCCAATATCTCAACTTGCGATTGGGGAAAATAATAGTGAGGAGGGTAGCGGACAGAGACATGTTGGTCCAGTTTGTAGAGGAGGGGCTCACCCCTAAAGAATATAATGATAGGTCCGGCCTCTTAGCCTCCGAGGTAAGCCTTGTACTTTTCATATTTTTTCACCTTCTGTTTGATCGCTATGTTTTTTGTCATCAACTCACTAACCGTTCCTCCTTGCCTGTGCACTCTCTTGCTCTGACGGAGCAGTCCAAGTGCAGCTGGAGAGCCGCGATTGAGAAGGAGAAGATAGCCTCCACCAAATACTCCAGAAAGGTCAGGGAGGCCGCTGAACTGAGGGAGAAGCTGGTGGACTCTGACTCTCAGTGCCGAGCTCTCCAAGCTGTCCATTTTAATGCCGAGAAGGAGCGAGATAAGGATTTATCTGATCTGAAGGTGGCAAGGGAGTGGCTCGCTGCTCTCCAAGCTCAGGTAGAATCTCTAGCTCCTATCAAGGCTGCCTTGGAGGAGAATGTGGCGCTGGCTCGCCAAGAGAAGGCCAAAGCTGAGGGCCAGGTCAAGCAATTGTCTGGTATAGTCCAAGACCATGCTAGGAGAATGGAACAAATGATAAATGACCACCAGGCAGCTTAGCTCGGGTGGGAGAAAGAGGCCCAAGCAAGGGAGAAGTCGGCCGTCGAGCTATTTAAAAACAGTGATGAGTGCTACAACATCATAGTATCCCGAGCTAGGGACTTCTATGATGTTGAACGCCAACATATGGCTCGGTAGGCCATAGTGGATCCTAGCATCGAGCTGCCAGTTGAAAATTGGCTGAGTGGGTCCATGCTGAAAGGTATGATGAGACAGCTCGAGCGGGTCACTCCCCCGTTCCTTTCAATGCTAATGATTTGGCCGTCATTGCCCAACAAGATGCAGAGGACGTGCTAGAGCCCTGGATCGCCCCTCCCATCGAGCAAAGGAACTACAATGCCATACTCCATGACCTCGAGAAGGCTGATGAAGCTGAGGAGCAGGATGAAGAGGTCACCCAAGACCATGTTTTTTAGGAGGCTAAGCAAAGAGACCTGCAGCAGCAGGAGCAACCAACTGACGATCAAGAAGAATGATCTTTTGTTATCAATTTAGTTTTGTAATGAACAAGTCCCAAACAACTTCACTTTACTGTCTTTAGTAGTCAATGCCTTAGCCCGATTCGGAAGGCATTTTAACTTATAACATTTGTATCTTGAATTTGGGCAAGTCTTGGCCCACTTTTGGGGGACTTGCTACTTTAATGCTAGTTGACTTTTGGACCATTTTGCCTTGATCCATACTTTTGTCATTTTTGTCGAACTAGATTAAGTAAAAGATCGACCAAAGTCTTAGTCGGACCAGTTTGTTATAATGAAGCTGACTAAGGTTTTAGTCAAACTTGTTTGAGAACGAGACTGACACTAGTCTTCATTCGAACCTGTTTAAGAAACGAGGTTGACTTAGGACTTTAGTTGAGACTGTTTAAGGAACGAGACAAACCAAAGTCTTCAGTCGAACCTGTTTAAAAACGAGGTTGACTTAGGACTTTAGTTGAGTCTGTTTAGGGAACGAGACTGACATAAGTCTTCAGTCGAACCTGTTTAAGAACAAGGTTCACTTAGGACTTTACTCAAGCCTGTTTAAGGAACGAGACTGACATAATTCTTCGCCGAACCCGTTTAAGAACGAGGTTGACTTAGGACTTTAGTCGAGCCTGTTTAAGGAACTAGACTGACATAAGTCTTTAGTCGAACCTGTTTAAGAACGAGGTTGACTTAGGACTCCGGTCGAGCCTATTTAATATTTCGAGATCGACTAAGAGTCATACCTGAGTTTAATCACATTTCAAGCATAACACAATTGGTGGATATAATTTTTCGGGGGTGAATCCTTTTTATTGATAAAGTAGATTGTTACATAGAGAGTTCAATCAGAAATAATATCTAACTAATTGTCTAGCATGCCAAGGATGCTTCAGTTCGTCACCACCTGGATGGCCGATCATGTAGGCCCCTTCCTTAACAATTTCGGGTGACGATGTAGGGTACTTCCTACTGAGATAACTTATTATGTTCAGCTTTCCTTTCAGTTACCTCGATCTTTCGCAGGACGTAGTCCCCCACATTGAACGACCTCTTCTTGACCTTCTTGTTGTGGTAACCCTTAGTTTTCTGCTTGTATTTGACCATTCTAAGCTGAGTAGTCATGCGTTTCTCATCTAGAAGGTCCAAGTCGAGCAATCTGTTGGAGTCATTCTGTGTTTGATCAAATAAAGCCGCCCTTGCTGTAGGAATTCGTAGCTCGGCAGGCGCCATGGCTTTCGACCCGAAAATAAGAGAAAATGGGGTTTCCCCCAAAGGCCCCCGGGTGGTTGTGCAGACTGCCCAAAGAGCAAGGGGCAGTCATTCAACCATCTACCAGCTTCGACTCAACTAGGCCCTTACTTAGTGTCATGCCGCACCAATTTGTTTGCCGCCCTCTGCTTGCCCGTTGCCCTATGGATAAGTGACTAACGACTTCCAGTGTTTAACCCTAACCTCTTCATCTCTGTTTCCAAAGCAGTTGAAAATTGTAGGCCATTATCCGAAACAGTTGAATGTGGCACCCCAAAGCGGCACCAAATGTAATCAGGATGAAGTTTGATGGCGTTTTCCTCTCGTTATCTTAGCCAAAGGTTTTGCCTCGATACACTTGGTGAAGCAATCAATTGCCACGATCACATACTTATAATTCCTCGGGCGGGTGGGAAGGGTCCTATCAAATCTACCCCCACATGTCAAACGGCTGCCGCGATCACAGGAGTTTGCTCGTAGGGAGCCTTGGTAGGTCAGCATACCTTTGACACTTATCACATTTTTGTACAAATTCACGAGCATCCTCCCTTAGATGGGACCAAGTAGGGTATCTCTGTATTCGCCACATATTCAACTATGTACCTCAAGCAAGGGTTGAAGAACCTCCATAGGATGAACACATCTAAGTAATTGTTTCACAAATGACCTTCTGAACAATGCCTCCCCATGTATAGTAAACTTAGGGGACTTCTTCCTTATCGCTCTAGCTTTTTGTTCATCAACTAGTAACTCGCCTATCTCAATGTAGGCCTTGATCTTGTCAATCTAACACTTAGAGCCGTAGATCGAGCATATAACCTGTACTTTTTCATATGATGGATGCTCCAAGTATGAGATTGTTTTTCCATGCTGCTCGTCTGAAGTAGCCAACTTGGAGAGTAGGTCGGCCAACTCATTCTCGTCACGGTCTACCTCTCGTATTTACTAAAATTTTAATTTTTGGATCAACTTTCTCACCAAATTTCGTAATACTTGATCAAAATAGGGTTGATCACTTCATAATCTCCCTCGACTTGATGGACGATCAACTCGGGAGTCATAGTAGGCTATGATTTTTGTCGCTCCAAAACAAGCTTAGCATACTCAATTGATGCGATAAAGGCCTCACACTCGCCCGGTTGTTGGAGGCTTGGAATTTGAACCTAAAGCTTCTTCAAAAGTTCTACCAGCTTCGTGCATGATTAGCACTATCCCCGCTCCACTAACATTCTTGGTAGTAGACCCATCTCGAGTAAACCTTCCAACAATCGTCGGGTAAACTCACCGTCCGTTGGCTCGATTGCTCCTTCCCCTTCAAGCTCTTTCGTGCTTTCGCATTATCCTCTTCGCGAACGTAAGCTCGACCAAGAAGTCGCCCAAAGCGTTAAGCTTCGCAAAGCTTTTCGAGGCTTGTATTCGATGTCAAACTCTGTCAACTCTATGGACCAGTTTAGTAGTCGACCTGAACTTTCTAGCTTATGCAGTATCTTTCTCAATGGAGCACTAGTCAACACGACAATAGGCTGAGCATAGAGTAAGCTCAGAGCTTTCTGGTGGCTACCACTAAAGCGTAAGCTATCTTCTCAGCATTGAAGTACCTCCCTTCTACGTCGGACAAGGCCTTACTCACATAATAAACTGGCTTTTGAAGGACATTTTCTTGCCTTACCAGAACTGCAGCCACTTCTCGATCTCCAGCTGATAGGTAGACATAAAAGTTTTCTCCTTGGACCGGGCTACTAAGCAATGGTGGGGAGGCGAGGTATCCCTTGAGCTGTTGGAACGATGAAGAGCATTCAATCGTCCACTCAATGTTTTTCGTCCCTCTTAAAGTTTTGAAGAAAGGGAGAGACCTCTCAGCTAACTTGGCTATGAAGCGACCCAAAGCAGTGACCTTGCCATTCAATCTTTGGACTTCTTTGATGCACATAGGCTCTTGCATTTCTACTAAGGCCTTTATCTTCTCCGGATTGGCCTCACACTACAAGAAAATTGCTTATTCACAACGCTTTAAGCTAACAACGCTTTTTGAGAAACGTTGTTGTTGAATTGTACCTCTAAGACAACATTTTAATAGAGAATGTTGTGGTAATTGGTGTTTTGACAACGTTTTTAAAATACAAATTGTTAAATGGTTTGACTACAATGTTTTTTGACTAAAACGTTGTACCTTATAACCACGTTTAAAGGTAAAATGTTGTGAATGTCAACAACGTTTTGGAATGAAACGCTTTTAATAGGATTTAAATATAATTGAAAAAAATAAAAAATTAAAGGTTTTTGACAACGTTTTTAAAAATAAACGTTGTTAAATGGTTTGATTGTCAACAATGTTTTGGAATGAAACGTTGTAATAGGATTTAAATATAATTGAAAAAAATTAAAATTTAAAGGTTTTTGACAACGTTTTTATAATAAACGTTGTTAAATGGTTTGATTGTCAACAACGTTTTGGAATGAAACGTTGTAATAGAATTTAAATATAATTGAAAAAATTAAAAAATTAAAAAGTAATTGGACAACGTTTAAAATAAATGTTGTTAAATGGTTTGATTGTCAACAACGACAACGTTTTGGAAAGAAACATTGTAATAGAGTTTAAATATAATTGAAAAAAAAATAAAAATTAAAAGGTTTTTTTTTTTTAGCCGGAGCCCATCCTCTTCCCCTCTTTCTCTCGTGGTCTATTCAACATTTATCCCCCCATCTCTCTCTCTCACAACTCGAATCCATCGCAATCTCCGTCATCAAGGTCGCGAGAAACGCAACTACAACCTTCGTCTCTCTCTTCTCTTCTCGCCATCTCTATAGGCACCAAGAAGCCTAGCCGGATTAAGGGGCAAAGTTGCAAAGGCGATTGAATTCCTCAATTCTCTTATACATTTAGGTTAAGCCATCAACATCACCATACATTCTTCTCTAATTCTTTTCTCAAGCTCTTTTCTTCGTCACCCACTGTGCACTAATGCGCTCGAAAGATTTTGAGTGTCAACTTTCGCAATTTCGGCAGTAAGTCTCAACCCTCAAGTCTCTTATACATTTAGGGTTTGATTTGGGGAAATTTTATTTAGGAATTTATTTGGGGAAATTGAATTAGGATTGTATTCCTTTATTCAAGTGGGTTAGTTTTGGGGAAATTTCTGATTTAGATTTTTATGAGTTTTCCCTTTGTGGAGGTATCAAGTTCTGTTTTTCCTTTCTTATTTACTTGAAATTTTCAACTTTTCTATGTTGTGATTCATCTTCAAGAAATTATATATATTCTAGTTCTTATATATTTGAATTTATCTTCTTAATTTCTACGGTTCTACTATTGAATTAATATTTGTGAAATTGAGTATTCTTGGAATTAATGGTTGAAATTATCATCAAAACATGTTCTTGTCAAGCTCTAGTGATTATGAATAATTCCAAATTGCAGGCATAGATTGCTTTGTGAATTTATAAGTTTAGCATAATTCAGTTGGGGACGCCATTCATTCCCGAAATTCCCGGAAGTGAATATGTGATTGATTCCGATGTCGCTCTGATTTACCCTCAAAACCTACAAAAATTGCAATTGTTGGCGGTGGGTACATTGCTCTTGAGCTTGCTGGATTCTTCAATGGACTGAGAAGTGATGTCCATGTATTTATTCGACAAAAGGAAGTTTTGAGAGGCTTTGATGAGGAGGTTAGGACCATAGCAAGGCGTGTATGATATTTCTTATATATTCTTTTATTGGAAATCTTCATACTGAGGCTTCCCTTCCTTGACTTGTACAAAGTTAGAGACTCGTGTTGAGTTTCTATAGTTTGTTTTCCTTCGCATGTTATACTCGACAATATGTAGTTAAGCACCTAAAGACCTTTCCCTCCGCGTGACTCCCAAATCAGCTTATTGTTCGGGATGGTCAAACAATTGGTCCATTGGTTTCCTATAAACATTAGTCAACAATTGCTTTATGTGAGTCCAGCTTTCTTCATTCCTCTCAGATTTTGTTTAATTTTATCTTCACGAACTACGTAAAAATAGTTCATTAACCGAGATGGTCATTTTGGTTTCAAGTCAGCTTTCTAATAGAAGTCTCAACTCGCTTCCATCTTAACTCAGCCTCTATTTTCTTTAATGGTATTATAGAGCCTATTGGTTGTTCGAATCAAATAATTCCGTGCCGCATGCTATTTCGTTGTTTTGGTTGCAAGGAAGTTCAAATAATAACCTCGAAAAGTTTCTAAACCGATTCTGCCCAAATTGCAGAATATATAGTCAACTCAGTGATGTTCCTTAAATATCTCAAAGTGGATCCATCTTTTATTGATTAGTGAAAGCCTTAGTGACTTATGCTAGGGATCCAAACAAATTCTCCAAGTGATTTGATGTCCGATGAGATCAAATGTTTGATATTTTAGTTGGGATAAAGTCTTACGACATTATTTCCAATAATATTCCCGAATACTCACTAGCTTATGTGTTCTTATTTGGATTTTTTTAGCATATATTGTTTTTTGAACTACGGAAAGTAGAAAAGCTTATCAAGACAACATTGTTGAAGTGGACTGCTTTGAGAGGTCTATCCGACGCAGTTGGTTGAGTCTATTTTGGATTGGGTTTATGCTAAAAATGAAATCCTCGAAGATTGGCCGATGAGGATTCAATCGACCACCAACATTCAAACTTAATACAGTAAATGTTCTTTTGTTTCTAAACATGCTAGATCAAGATCAAGATTGAATGGCATGGACATGCTTCAATGCATTTATTACAATATTTTTATCTAATATGATTTTTCACTGTTCCCCTAAATGCCGTGCCGCATCCTAGAACCGCCAATATACCCATCTTCTATACATCTACCGGATTGTTGAATCAAGCCCTTATATGGATCTTTTGTGCAAGATGCCATTGAAATGCATTTTCTCGGTCGTAGATAGCAAGGTACAGAGGGATACTTAACCAACAAGATGATCAATGCTTCCCAAGACCTAAAATCTCGCATTAAATTAGCATAGCAGCCACGGGCATCTACTTGGACATAGATGCCAAATATGCCACTATAAATGATTTTGCAGTGCAACAAATTATTTTATTGATAACCTTTTTGTTCAAATTACTCGTGGTAAGGCGTGCATCCCGAGGTCAAAGCCGCAATGTGGAGTTTAGCCTATGAAATTTGATATTTGTTGTATGTCGTCGTTCTTTAAAGGTGAGAAATCAAAGATCGAATTTTATGCTTCAGCTTTTTCCTTATTTTTATTTCCACAGCTTGGTTGCCCTTACTCTCTTCTCGCATTCACTCGTCGATATTGTAGAAGGACAAGATATTATTAATGACAAAGATGATATATGCATTTTATTTTTTGTATTTTCATCTTTTTGTCCGATTTTGGCATCGTAAGAGGCCAAGAGGGGGTTAATGTTGGCTTGATATTCTCAAATTAACTTATTTCTAGAGGCAGGTTTTTCATTGTCTTTCAGTATAATTGTACTTGTACTAGGTTTGATTTGATTAGAACTTTACATCTATTTTTGTGATATTTATTTTTACAATTTTTGTTTCTCCGTAAAATTGGGTTTGAAATTGATTTGTGAAGTAAATATGGAATGTATAATTTAAAGGTGTGTTATATTTTGAAGCAAGTATAATATTGTTTTCTCGTCCCAAAATAAATGTTCTAAAAAAATCAAATTTACGCTTCAATAAGAGCAAATTGAAAATTTTTGGACATTCATTTTGAGATCGGAGGAAGTAGGTGAATTTTGAGGAATAGGTGCAATATTTTTTTAAATGAATATTACAATCCACAACGTTTTGATAAACGCTGTAATACACAAAGACAACGCTTTCAAAAACGTTGTAGTAGGTGCAAATTATTTTTACAACGTTTTCCAAAAAATGTTGTAATAGGTGCAATTTTTTTAAATTAATATTACAATCCACAAACGCTTATCAAAACATTGTAATATTAATGTAAAGACAACGCTTACAAAAAACGCTTGTCTTAATCTGTAATTTATTACAACATGTTAGCTAACACAACGTTTCGTAAAACGTTGAAAACCCCTTTAGAACGTTTTTTAAATGCCGTTAAAGAGCTTTTTTGTTGTAGTGTCAATACCCTTTTGTAATACCATGAAGCTCACATGACAACCTCGCTCTTAGTTTTGATGACCATGTCGCCGAGGTAGGCCTCTATGTTTCGGCCAATCCGACTAGCAAAGACTCTGTTCACCATTTTTTGATAAGTAGCTCCATCATTCTTCAAAAACCGAATGGCATTTTGGTGTAGCAATATATACCTCTAGTTGCTTGGAAGGTTGTCTTCTCAATGTCATCTTCGTGCATTCTCGATTTGATGGTATCTCAAATAAGCTTAGAGGAAACCGAGAGTGGCATGCCTAGCAATTGAGCTCGGCAACTCATCTATCTCAAGTGGAAGTAGGTAGCCATCCTTTAGTGCATGCTAAATTCGATTAGTGAAGTCGACACACATCCTCCACTTTCCATCGGGTCTTCTTAACCATCACTACGTTTGCTGCCCAAGTAGTGTAGGACGCCTCCTTGATTATAATTGCACTAAGAATTATGTTTACCTCCTGTTTGATGGCCATTTCTTTATCGCGAGAAAATCCTTATCTTTGGCTTTTGAATTTCATGGTGGGTTTGACCTCCAGGCGATGCGAGACGCGACCACATCTTTGACTCCCCTCATGACCTCTATCCTCAAAGCAAAAATGTCTCGTACTTTATTTCAATAGGTCGACTATCTCCACTTTTTCTTCGGTAATAACTATCTCCCTATTTTGATTTTTTGCTCGGGTAAGATTTGGTTAGCCTCTATATCCTCCAGCTCGTCCACTCGGTTCTAGTTCCGGGCCATCTCTAAACCGCAAAGTCTCGATGATGATCTCTCGACTCTTTTTCTTTCCTGCCCCTAAGTGTGGAGCTTCTACCTCGATCATATCATCTAGCTCAACAGATATTTCCGCTGGAGGCCCCGAGTTTTGGTTGACTCAAGGCATAGGTCGCCAATGACAATATGGTCGACAAAATCAGGGATCTCGTTGCGACCCAAGTCTTTTCAAAGGGACGTTTGGCTCGGGCCTCATGACGTGGTCATGCGAGGGATAGGTCGCCTCTTCGATACACTTGATCATAGATAACTGGGAAGTAGTGGTGACAGATTTTGAGAACATTCAACTGCATCCGGAGTGTCTATCTCTAACTCCCTCTTCTTCTTAGAGCGAAGCACATGATCCAGATATTCCCTAGCAAAGGCTTAAAACGCACCCCACTCCTAGCACGGTGGGGAACTTGACCCTTTGACGAGTGATGGAGGGCACCATTCCTAGTGCGACCTGTCCAGGTATACCCAGTATAGCACGGTAATCACTTATAACATCAATGACTATAAATGTTACCTTAGTTGTGGTCCTCAAGGGATGTCATTCAATATCCACCTCAAGCTTCTATCCGGTCCTCGGCTTCAACCCCGTGATTGGTGAAGCCCTTTGTCGACCCGAATAAGGTAACAACCTGGGCATATGTCAAACCCATGTCCAGAAAGTTTTATAGTATAGGATGTCTTTGTGCCCCCATGTCGACCAAGATTCTGCTAGACGTGTTGTAATGACAAGAAAATAATTAATATTAATTAATAATTTGAAAATTTATTTTATCTTATTACTCTAGATAATTATATGCTTGGATAAGATAAGAAATGAACTTAATAGTTTCATGAACCTCCTTCATATTCCCATAGAGAGTCGGATGTATCCACCTTGTAATTAATGTGTCCCTTTAGTATAAATAAGAGCCTTATGTGTAGGTTTCTCATTCCAAATTTTTTATTGTACTTTGGCAAATGTGAGAGAGTGTGGTGTGGGCAAAAGTCTCGGTGGAAGGAAGGAAGCTGAGAGAGAAACCTTAGAAGATTATAAAGGGTTTAGACAACTTTTAAGGTAAGTACTATGTTCATTACAGAATACTCCCTTTGATTTAGACAAAATGAAATAGTTAAATGTAGGGCTGATTTGAATACTTATGTATGTAATGTTTATATTTGTCTCGTATGAATAGTGTGCGTGTGTTTGTGTGTTTATAGAGAGTTTGTGTGCGTGTACAAAGCTGTGTGTTTCTGTGTGTGTGCACGTGTTTTCAGGTGTGAGAGAGAGTACTCGTACGTGTGTGTGTGTTACCGCCGTGTGTATGTGTGTGCATGTGTGCAAGGTGTGTTGCCGAGAGTCTCATACAGGTGTGTGCCGCGCCGTATGGCAGCATGGGTGCTGCAGTGTGTGCTACAGCTGTGTGTTTACAATGCGCGGTCAGATGCAGTGAAAGTAGTTGTGTGTGGTTAAAGAGTGCTCAGGTAGTGCTGTCGAAGGTGTAATTAGTGTGTGTAATCCTAGTTTGAAAAGAAGTAATGGGTTTAGAACTTAAACCCTAAGTATATTTGGTAAATCGAAAGGGGTTTAGTGGTTAACCTTTAGAGGAATTTAAAAAGAGATCAATAACATAGATTGTAATACTTTATATTTGATTTTAGATTTTGGGAAACGAGCTTAGCCGACTTCAGACGTGTTCAAGTTTTCCTTAAAGTTGCGTAAAAGAGGTAAGTGATTATATCGTCTTTAGGTTTATTTCGGGTTTTGACTCTTTCGTTAGGATTCCTATATTTTCTTGGAAAGTACCATCTTTGAAACATTTAAGCTAATCTATCAAGTTAGCATTTGCTTTGCCTCCTTCGAACATACGTTTTTCAAATAAATCATACATTAATCAGGCCTCCGTGAAATTAAATTGTTAGCTTTAATTTCACACCATTGTTCGTTATACTACATGCATTTGCTATTGTATGATTCGTTATCACCTTCGCTCTTAAGTTATATTTGTTATTCGTTACCCTTTCGTTCTATGCATGATCATATTAAGTTAAACAACCCGTAATGACGGTATATTGATTTGGCCTATTAAGGCATTACACTACCGATGATTAGTAGTGGGGTGTTCCGAATACACTACTTAGTTTTGGGGCTCTTTGTGAGCCATTTATGCTCTTCGTAAAGTGCTATCTCGTGGGCTTTTCGTACCCTTTCGTGGGTTTTAGTGTTTATTGAGGTCATCGGACCACTTATATGATCATGCTATATACTATATGCTATATGTTATATGCTATATATATATATGAGAACCTTTGATTATTCCTTTGGTAATTCGTATTGATATTTGTTAAATTTATATTTGATATTTCGCTTCGTTCGCTATATTGTACTGGTTATTCGTTTTGCGGTCACCTCTTCTGGGCACCTCGAAGAGGTCCGTATAAGAACTTTTCTGAGCATTGTTCGCTCATTCCTTTCCTTTTCTTCTCTACCTTCCGTGTTAGAAGGTTGGACGTAAGGCTAGGGTGAGCTAGTTGGAAGTTTGAAGATTATTAGTTGTGATTAAAGATGTTTTTGTAATTAAAGCATTTTGTCATCTATCCGAGTTGTAACTCTAGAATAATAGTGGATGAATCATTGTATTTTTAAAGAAATATCTATGTAATAAAACCTTGAGGTTATCTTAACATTTAGTTTGTGTTAGATTAAGAAATGCGTTAAAAATTTGGGATCCTCAAAAATAGGACCTGATTTTCGGGGCGTTACACGTGCAGCCATCAATGAGCCCCTGGAATCACCAATGCCCGTTCTCTCGCATCCATGTTGGTCGCTAGCTCGTAAGGATATAAACCGATCACTTCCTTTGGAACACAACTTCTGTGAGGGCACATATGGAGCTTTACTCACCGGAAAATCTTGTGCTTGAGCATTGTATTGCTTGTCTCTTCAAAGCAATTACGCCCAAAGTTAATCTTGGTTGCCTCGGCCAGTACACCCCTCGTAGGCCGATCTCCTCCCCGCAGGACGATCTCCCTTCACAAACCTATCCAACCATCCTTCATTCACCCACTTTTGGATGATCCTTTAAAGCTTATACACTCTTCCGTGGTGTACTGGTGTCCTTTTGTGATACTCGTAGGCCTACCATTATCCCTTCTAAATTTATTTTGTGTATTCATCAAAGCAGGACCTAGGTCGACAAGTGTTCATGATCTCTCGTCCGACTAACCGTGAGTGGGGTGAAGCTTTAAGGGACTCTTTCACCACCCTAGTTCTGTTTTCCCTTGTTGTTGTCATTCTTTGCTCTGTCCCCCTTTTGTCGACTCACCAACTTCGAAGGTTTAGAGTCTCTATCCTTCTTTCTCTCTTTCCGCTCTCGCCCACGGCCACATCGTAAGCCCTCTCAAATAACTCCTTCCTCGTGGTCGCCCTCCAAACCCGGGAACTCATAATCTAGGTCGGGGAGGACACTCCATTCCTAAAGCAAGCTGATGACCTCCCTATCTCGTAAGGTCTTCCTCGATTTGGTCGACCAACTCTCAACCTGGTGAAGTAACTCATTGTAATCTCTGTCTTCCCTTAAGTCATGTTGTTCAAGTCGGTCACTGTCTTTTTATGGGCCCCCGCTGTTGAGAAACTTTCTAGGAACTTCCTCCTCATATAACTCCATGAGGTAATGCAGCCAATAGATAGACCACAGAACCAAGTCACTCTTCTCTGCGCCGTGAAGGTGTTTGGTTAATGCCTTGCATAAAGATGTCATCCTCATAAGAGACCAAACACATATTGGCCTCAAAGTGCCGCATATGATGCAAGGCATTGGTCGTGCTCGAGTACTTTCTAACACTGCAACTTGAACTCCCGCACGAGGTCCTTTGTCGAGCATGTCTTTGGCCAAAGGTCGAAGAGTACAATCATTTTGTTCGACCTTCCCATTGGTTGCTTTCTCGATCCGCTCTCCATATCATCCAATCTTTCTTTCGATTGAGAAGCTCCCTAACGTCCAGGTCACCTCCTTGGTGAGAGATCGAGTTAGACTTATGTCTCTCTTAATGGTGGTGCTCTTTTATCGAGAGCGTCCTCTGCCTTTCAACCCATAGGGGAGTCCTTTCTCTCATTTCTCGTCGGGGGAGTGACCTCTCTCCCCTTTGTGGCGATCTACGCTGAACCCTGTCAGCTTCAAGCTGCCTTTTCTAAGCTGAGTCGGCTTCTTGCTTTCTTTTCTGGTTGAGCCTATCCCTTAGGTCCCCAGTCAAGTCTAGTTCTATGGAGATGTGGGTAGGAGGAGGCACTTTGACAATTTAATTTAATTTTGATATAACAATAATGGAAATTTAATTATTAATTTTTATATAAAAATAATTACTATTTAATTGTTTTTAAGCATATAATAGATGAATTATCATGAATATTATGACAATGATTAAATTTTCATAAAAACTCAAAATTTAAGTTTACTAATACTTTTTATTTCAGAGCCAGTTAACTAATGAAGTTTTATTTTTTTTGTTTTTGGGACTGGGGAGGTCCAAACTTAATTACTCTTTCCTTTCTACAATAATGGCTATTCAAAAAAATAAAAATTATTCATAACTACAAATTAATTTGAGAACTTTTTAAAAATTCAGTTTGAGACAAAGAAAGAAGTAGGATTTTGATGCCGGAGCTTTTATATTATATGTGAGGCTTTTAAAGCATGACATGTTGGAAATTATTCGAATCTTTATATTTTTTTAATTTTTTTAATTTTTTTTGGATGACCAATCAACGAATTTATTTTAAAAAATAAGTCAAAAAGCTTTATTTCACGCAACATTCAACATTTCTTTCCATGATTCAATTCCACCGGATATACATATACTTGCAATTACTCCTTTTACATGCCTTAATTTATATCTATACTAATACAATAGAGATCAAGAATAACTGTCACATAATAAATGGTTAGGATTGTGTTTCAAAAAGACAAAGAGTGATCGCGATTGATTCTCACATCCAATATCGCTTTAACTTTTTTATTTTCAATCATTGATTTATTTTCAATTTGTTTGATTCTACGGCCCAGCTTTCTATTTCAATACATACTCCCTCCATCATGAGACTTTTAGTCAAATTGCAATAATTTTAACTATTAATTTAAAAATTATTATTGAAAAATTATTAATTGTGTTATAATAAAAATTAATTTTTTATTAGAATCACTATTTTTTATTTAAATTATTGATCAAAGTTACATCAATTTGGCGGTTTCTATTTCAATACATACTCCCTCCATCACGAGACTTTTAGTCAAATTGCAATAATTTTAACTATTAATTTAAAAATCATTAATGAAAATATTATTAATAGTGTTGTAATAAAAATTAAATTTTTATTAGAATCACTATTTTTTATTTAAAATATTGATCAAAGTTACATCAATTTGACTAAAATTTTTCATTCACGTGGGACGGTAATGGAGTATAAAATGTACTAATAGTATACATAACTATTATTTGGAAATTGGCGTGTACCAAGATTTTCAATTCAAATATAAATGAAAAGAAAAACAAGCAAGTGGTCTGGTTGTATGTACCTGACTGGAATCCGACTTTCTCTCAATTTTACATTTTATCTTTACATGAATTTTGGTTATTTTGGTGTAATATACTTTTTAAAAATAAAAGTGTGTAGATCTGATCGCCCAGCTTTATTTCGCAGAATCAACTCAATCAAATTTTGACATATTTTTATAAAATATGAATAATTTTATAGAAAATATAGATATTTTCATGAAATTCTAAAAATTGTTATTGATATAGTATTTTTAATGGTAAAACAATAATAATTTCTTTATAATTGCATGTAAAATTATCTAAATTTTCATAAAATTACTACTGTCAAAATTCGATTGAATTGACTATTAAAGTCAAAGTGATCTAAATTTTTTCGAGATCCGAGGGAGTATTTGTTTTTATAATCTGTTTGTAAATAAAAAAATATGATATTATATTTTCAAGTCATATATATCATGGACATCTTTTTAAGGGACAATTTGATCATTTCACATGACATATTACCCTGAGTTAGCCATGACTAATTTTCGTAGTTTGTTTCAAAATGCATATTTCCTGACCTTAATTTAACGTCTATACTCCCTCTACTTCTATTTCAAATAATCTTACCCACTTTGTCATCTAGAGCTGCTCTTATTGATAAGTCTCATTTTCTATGAATGGGGCAAAAGTATAAAATATTTATTTATTGATGAGACTCATTTGTAATACTCATAATGACTATCGTCCTTACTATTTTCTATCTGCGCTTTCTCGCACCTCGCTCATAAATCCGCCTATTGACTTTAGCACAAAGAACGGAAAAGTGATATCGATCCATAACCCATACGATCCAAGGGCCGGGCCATTTGATAATTTATTTTCTTGTTCAATTCTAACCGTAAGATTAATTATCAATGCTTTAATCCAAATGAATCTTTATTAATCGATTTCTAAAAATTATCCCCGAATTTATCAATCACAATCTCTCTCGCTTTTTCGTGATAATTTGTATACTTCAAATAAGTTTCATATTAAATAATTTTTATATAAATTTAATATATTGCTGTATTAATAATATTTGTTTTATGAATAAAATGAATTTTAGTAAATTTTTTTGTTAAATTTCAATTAAATTAACTCAAAACAAAGTTAAGAGATTTAGTTAATGGAATGGATAACTAACTAACTAAATGGCGGGACCTAATATCGATATCATAGACACATATATATATAACTATATATATGTGTATATATTGAT
>JAFEMH010008068.1:0-65343 GCA_022495995.1 Adenophora triphylla var. japonica | reverse complement strand
CGACGATGAAGAAGTAGAGGTTTGTTGGTAATCGCCATATCTACGAAGACACGAAACATGGGAATCGAGACCTAGTTGAAGTATGTTCAGAGCTATCTAAGGGAGACCTAGATTCCCCTGGAAATTCTAATCTCTCTAGAAAAGGAAAGTTTGTTGGACTTGATGTAAAAAATTATTAGGTGGTTTATCGGTTTATTGGATAGACGGAAACGAATAATCCGTGGATCATCAGCCTCCAAATCCCCCATACTCTCGCAGTAGGAAACCACTACCTCGCCGTAGAACAAGCTCTACC
The DNA here is from genome assembly GCA_022495995.1 of Adenophora triphylla var. japonica. NCBI lineage: Eukaryota > Viridiplantae > Streptophyta > Magnoliopsida > Asterales > Campanulaceae > Adenophora > Adenophora triphylla. Next base: position 65,048 of record JAFEMH010008068.1, on the reverse strand, counting down.
TATCTAGAATGGTAATGTGACTCCTCTCTGGTCAATTCTCTCCATGGACCCTTTAGACTTTTATAAATCATAAGGTTTATGGAGTTATACCAATACGTAACACCTAGTTCGAAGCGAAAGGTTATGGCCATGGCGGAATAAAGGGAAAGGCTTGAAAATAACCCGAAATATGAGAAATTGAAGGGTACCTTGTTGAATTGAGAAGAAAGCGAACACAGCGGTGAAGCGGGTAGACGGATTGCACAAGAAAATCACGTTCCTTGCTATTTGTTATTGTTGGGCTTGAGATCTTGAAGATGGTGAAAAGGAAAGGAATCCTTCCTTATATATGTCTCCAAATCTTTACGAATTGGAAAGGGTGGGGAAAATAACCGTTGGTTTGTCGAGTTAATTTTCCGCATCGGCTCCTGGCCGAGTTTTCCAATCGCGAATCCATTACCATTATTGTGAGAATTACGGCGAATCAAACGGCGTATCTATTTGCGAAAATCGGTCGTCGAAGCGACTACGTATACCCAGTCGACCTCCAACTAGACATTACGAGCCAAGGCCGGCTCGAGCTCGGCTCAGGCTCGGCTCGAAAAGCTCGAGTTCGAGTGGGCTCGAGGTGAGCGCGAGCTCGAGCTCGAGCAGATTCTCAAGCTCGTCATTTTTTTTTCGAGTCGGCTCGTGTTCGGCTCGTATGTTCGGCGAGCTGTTCGAGATCGACTCGTTTGAGCTCGACTCGGGCTCGACTCGTTAAAGCTCGAATAAATTTTGAGTACATATATTATATATAAGTCGAAGTTCGAGCTCGGCTCGTTAAAAGCTCGTTTGATTTTAGTTTTTTTTTCAAAAAATAAGTCGAAGCTCGAGCTCGGCTCGTTAAAAGCTCGTTTGATTTCATATTTTTTTCAAAAAATAAGTCGAAGCTCGAGCTCGGCTCGTTAAAACTCGAGTTCGAGCAGCTCGCGAAAAGCTTCGCGAGCCGGCTCGTAGCTCGAAACTTGATTCGGCCGAGCTCGAACATGCATTCGGGCTCGAGCTCGAGCTCGAGAAAAGCTCGAGCTCGATATTTTTTATTCGAGCTCGAGCTCGAAACTTCAAAGCTCGGCTCGGCTCGGCTCGTTTACAGCCCTACCTCCAACAACGAGCAAAGCGAATCATCACAAAACATCTCATAACTTCATGGTCAACAAAGTCAACTTAGAAAGTTGGGGGCCACTGAAAGGAATAAAAGTAATGGGCCAACCCAACGTATGAAGCCCAACACTCCAGGCATCACAAAGTCACATTTACTAAATGGGTCAATCCAATTACTACGGCCCCAGCGGCCCAAACATTATAGATTAGTCGACCTAGATTATTGTCCGACTATCCTTTGTTCAAGACCTAACTTTGTCAGAAATACGATCATCTAATTAGGCAATCTCTACCCGACCAAGGCACGAAGTTAGGTCGACCTCGAATACTCAGCGACCTCGACCTATAGAAACGTGCTTCTATCTACGGCTCGATACGTCAATGGGTCTTCTACAATCACGGAGATCGTTACGCCATCATTATATTCACGATTTAAAAGATTCATTACGATCCTATATCACTCCTATATATACCAGAATAAATACAACGTAAAAAGGTAATGTCTTCTTGGATATTTTGAGATTACATTATTTTCATATAGTTTTATACAAACTCATAACACCACATCTTATCATCACCCTGAAGGATATTAGCCGTATACCATCCCGACTAGTCGTTTGTTCGTGATTTCAGGTTATAGTTGATGGAGATCAACCTATTGCTATAATAATGATGATCTATCGTTTCCTTCGTCATCGTGTGCAGAAAAAATATGTGTGCGAAAAAAAATACAAAAGATATTATTATATAATATTAAATATAAATATAAATATAAATATAAAAATAAAAATATTAATAAAAATGAGAGCCCAAAAATTGCAAAAAGACATTTTGTACAAAAGATATATAAAATTGATATGAGGAAATATGAGAGGCCAAAAATTACAAACAGTGTATAAAAAGCAATGAATATGAGAGAATGCTGGGGTAGGGTGAGAACAAAAAAATTGACGGATCGGACCGGATCGGACCAGATAGAATCGGACCGAGATCAATGAAAATCGGATCAATCCAATAGAATTGGTTTGGTTACGAATCCCAAATTTATATGGAGCCGATTATTTGGATTGGTCCTGGTTTTGAAAAATATATATGGTGCAGAATCGAATGGAATAGGGACCGATTATATGTATAATATATATATATATATATATATATATATATATATATATATATATATACTCCCTCGTCCCAGGATTGATTGATACTTATTTCTTTTTGGTCCGACCCACATCAATTGATACTTCACCCAAAATGGAAAGGAATGTTCACTATTTTATCCCACTCATTCTCTCTATTTACTTTTTCACTCATGGCATTCCCTCCTCTGTATATCCTCCCACTCATTTCCATCTCTATTTAATTCTTCATACTCACAACATTTAACCTTTTTCTCTTTCTTATCTCACTTTTCTTAATTTCCACACCCAAAAAGTTGATATCTATTCAAGTGGGACGGAGGGAGTATATATATATATATATATATATATATATATATATATATATATATATATATTCATAATTACAAATTTATAATTACAAATTTCTTGTTATTAAGCATGAAACTTTCGGTTTTCGGTTTTCAACTTTGTTTATGTAACGTAATCGTCCTATATTTTTTATTTGAACTTTGTTCACTCTATTTGATTAATTTGTTGTATGTCTGAATATTTTTATTTGAACTTTGTTTATGTAATCGTCCTATATTTTGGTTTCATGAAAAAAATAGTTTTTGCATGTTTTATCTTTAGAAAAAAAAAAAATATTGTAGTGTAACTTGTAGAACCAGATGGAATAGAATATGGACGAACCAATTGGAGCAGGACCAATATGGCCAGGTCCCCGTAATGTAATGGTCAGTCACGATCTAAATTAAAGGCAAGCAAGAATAATTGGTCAGATCCTATTTTTTGAAATTTTAATAAAATTCGGATCAATCCGGACCGTAAACACCCCTAATCTGAAGGGCCTTGCATTTTTTTATTTTTTATTTTAATTAAAAACAAAAATTATTGGAGGACAACAATGACTCACAAACCACAGACCTTGCGCCAAGTTAAATGCGCACCTCACCACTGAGACAACAATGTACTCAGGTTAAAAATATTTATAAATTAATATTAGTATATACTATAAATCCGTCTCGGTAAAAATCAAACAGTTACTATTTATGCGTAAATTAAGGAAAAAATAATTGAAAAAGTGTTATGAGTATAAAAGTAAAATAGGAGAGAGAATGAGTGGAGGGAATAGTAAATTATAATGGTATTGTGAGTATTAAAATAATGTAAAAGAAAAAATGAGTGAAGAGAATAATAAAAATTTTTTGTCATTTTAGAAAGTGTAATTTGCGCAGTCGAGCCCACGATAAAAAAAATTGTATGACTTATAGCAGGCGGAGGCAAGAGTACTTCATTACACGATTGGGCCCCTAGCAAATGTGGATGTGGCACCTAGGCGGTCGTCCAGCCCACCCACCCCCTTTTGCCGGACCTATATCCATAACTTCGCTTGCTTATTAATAGGATACAAACTAAAATCCTAAAATTTCTAATCCTTGTGCCAAAAGGAAAATCTGTTGCACAAAAAGTCTGATGATGTTATCAGCAACCTCTATCAATCCAATTCAACAATTAAATATTATTTTTCTCTTTTCCGTTTATTCAACTTACATTTATAATCCAATTTTTTTATTTTTATCCTAGTTAGCAACCCAATCGAACCCAACCCAACCCAACCCAACCCAACGTAACTCATAATATCTCTTTAATTTTTTTTTTATTTACCATATACTCCCTTCGTCCCGGCCCAAATGTCTCAACTTTCCTTTTTGGGCGTCCCATTTAAAATGTCTCAACCCAAAAAAGAAAAGTTTTTTTTACTATTTCACTCACTCATTCTCTCTCCTACTTTACTTTTACACTCACAACATTCTCTCTCCTAACTATTCATCTCACTCATTCTCTCTCCTATTTAAATTTTCATACTCACAATATTTAAACTTTTTTCTTTATTACATCACTTCCTTAATTCTCGCGCCGAACCCATTTTGGGACATTTGGGCCGAGACGGAGGGAGTATTATCAATACTCAATTTATATTATTTTTTAATCTTGTAATAAATCAATAAAAATATATTTAACTATTAAATTTATAATAATTGCAAAAAAAAAATCACTTAACAAAAATTATCAAACAAAATTAAAATTCAACTTGAAATTAAACTTAAAATATTACAAATACATGACAAAAATAAAATTACAATACATGAAATAAAATGAAAATTACATAATTAATCATCTTCGCCGAATTTTTGCCAAATATGCTCAATCAAATCATCTCTAAGCATTGTATGAGCTTCTCTATTACGAAATTGTTCCCTGTTAGTCATATATATGTGGCTAAGCTAGCAACCTGTTGAGTAGAGTATTGAAAATGTTGATCAACAGCTTCTTCCATTTCTTCTTCCACTTCTTCTTCCATTTCTTCTACCACTCTATTGTTTTTTTTTTTCTTACGGCGATTAGTAGGTGTATCCTTTAAAAATTCAATTGGATCATAGTAGTTTTTGGTCCAATCATAATACTGTGACACTTGTCACCATTTGGATGAAAAGGGGAAGAACCGACCTGTGCGGCTGACAGGCACGGGTTGGGTTAGATCCTTGGCCTTAATTTCTTTTTCCTTTTCTTTTTTCAATTCCTATTTTGGCTTATTCTCCCGACCTCGGCATTGGACCGCTGGTGGAAGTAGTCTTAATATGCGCTCGAACCATGTGGCTGCGTAGCCCTGCCATTTTCTTTTTCTATGTAGCTCAAAATTGCATGCTACTAGTAGTAAGTTATGCAACAACACCATGCGGCCGCATGATTTTTTGAGTGCTCCAGCTACTTCCTATAACCCCGAAACTTTATTACAATCTGACTCTCTGATCCCAACAAATTATTCAAACATTTTAATAGCATATTATCATTAACATAATTGTCCTTAGAATGGTAGTTATTGTAAAATAAAATAAAATAAAATTAAGAAATCATTTAACATATTGTGGCCTTAGCTTAGCTTGGAGTTTTGAAAGTTCATACTACCATGAGGGAGTATTCGATAGTTGGTCGTCTCACCATTTGACTTTGTCAGACAAGCAGTGGTCCTTGGCCCTGACCTCCCCAATCGGTTATGGTTATTCTCGTATTCTTTGGTTTCCTTTTCCGTATCCATATTGAATCTTGTCCCCATTTTAGTTTGGTGACAAGGATCCAACGAGATAAACCAAAAAGTCTAAGCATCAATCATATGTTATCCTTGTCGGTTGTCACACAACCCAAAGACACTTTAAAGTAGAAAAAAGAAAAAGAAAAAAATGATTCAGTCATGCTGGTTAATATTAACCAAGTCCTAGTAATTTAATTTCTAATATAAAAATTATTACAAATACTCTAACCAATCTAATTAAAATGTTAAACGGTCCAACGAACCCTTGCTGTTTCTTTAAACAGGAGAAAGGGTTAAACAGGAGGACCCAAAGAAATATTGAAGTTTCCATGAATATAACAGCTGTGATCATCTATCTCACTCCGCCTTGTGCTTGGATGAAGACTTTGACCTTGCTCCACCTCCACGTAACCTACCAACAAACTTGAGAACTTCATCTATTAATATTACGGGCAAAGCCACCGCCAACACCAACAACCACTCGTTCAAGCTTAGGGGTACGATGCCAAATACTTGAGCAAGAAATGGGACATATAGGATCAAAAAGTGCAGGCCAAACGAGACGGACATTGCTAAAAGCAACCATGGGTTGACCCATGGTGGCATGGTTAATAAGCTAACATCCTCGGAAAGGGCATTAAGGGAATTGAACATCTCAATGGCGACAAGTACGGAGAGGGAGAGAGTCATGGCTTTGACTTTACCGGTTTGAAAGTAGTCACATGGGTTGGAATCAAAATTGAATACTTGAGAACCGGCTGTGAAAGGTGAGACGGAGAAATTGTCCCAAGATTTGCATTGACCCCAGTTAGCCAGTTGAGAGTAGGTTACAAGACTGTGACCATCTCCACTCAAGTCAATCCCTAAGAAAGAGTCGTGTGTGAACCATATGATGAAAACTCCCACAGTTGCTACCCCCACATAGAGACCGATCACCTGCATGAAGAAACAAAATTTGCAGTCAATTGACTACTTTCCAAACAATATATATATATATATATATATATATATATATATATATATATATATATATATGTATATATATATATATATAGGTAGGTGCTCAAATGAGAACCATAACAAAATGAGAACCGTGAGAACCACTTGTATACACTTGTTTACAGTAGATACTTAGCTACTGTATACATATACAGTCTACTGTATATGTATACAGTAGTTAAGTATCTACTGTATACAAGTGTATAATCGCATATATACACTTGTATACAGTAGCTAAGTATCTACTGTATATGTATACAGTCTATTGTATATGTATACAGTAGCTAAATATCTACTGTATACAAGTGTATACAAGTGGTTCTCACGGTTCTCATTTTAAACGGTTCTCATTGGAGCGTGACCCTATATATATATATATATATATATATATGTATATATGTATATATATGTGTGTATATGTATATATATATGTGTATATATATATATGTGTATATATATATGTATATATATATATATATATATATATATATATATATATATATGCGAGATCATTTTTTCAACTTTCCAGATATTTTTGTTTCTCTTGATTTTCTTAACATTTATATCTTCTTCAAATTATATTCTTAACTTTCACAATTTATTTTTATTTTTTTTGCTTTTTTTCATTTTTGACTTCTTCATTGTTTTCTCACTTCTTCATTGACGAATCTATACATCGATTCATGTTAGCCAACTCCAAATCGTTTTGGGATTAAGGTTTTGTTGATGTTGTTGTTCTGTGACAACTTTCCAAACAAATTCAAATGCAAAAAATAGATTTTGGAAGAAGATCAAATTATACCAGATATCGGAACAAAATCCAAGCACTGATCAAGGAATCATCACTTTTTCGAGGGGGTTTCTTCATAATATACTTGTCTGGGGGATTAAATCCCAAAGCTGTTGCTGGGGGTCCGTCGGTGACCAGATTGACCCAGAGAAGTTGAACAGGAATCAGGCCCTCTGGAATGCCTAAAGCAGCAGTTAGAAATATAGAGGCAACCTCACCAATGTTGGAGGATATCATATACCTGTGAGATACATAAAATGGTAGGTTAAAATGAATCAAACTTTACAGACAGGATCCAAAGCATTTCTGCACAAGGTAAAACATAAAGTAGAAAGATGACTGACCAAATAAATACTGCACACAAGATTTCCTCTTTTCCCGGGACCCATTAAAGAAAACCTTTCAAGGATCAGTTTTAGGAAATCCCCATTCCAAGGGGCGAGTTTTTGGTGTTTCCATAGTCTCTTATTTTAAGAACACCCCCTGACAGTTTTTTCTTAACGAGGTGTATTCAAACTGCTACTTCTTACTCACTCTAATCATGGATTGACAGCGCACCAAAATGGAGCATATGAAGGTTTTTCTTAGAATTACCATCCATTAATGCGGAAACTCATAAATGCCAGGTAAAGCTGTAAATCAAAATTATAAAGGCCGTCAAAAATTCATTCTCTGTATTAACCAAGACCCTGCAAAGAGTACCTAAGGGCATCTCCAATGCATGGTACTTAGGCATGGATATCAAAATCCGTAGATTACAATTTACAAGTTATCAAATTACCATCTCCAATGGTATGCATCAAAAATCAATTTTTGATATCCATATAAAAGGTATTAGCATCTCCAATAGTAGGCATCAATTTTTATTTTTTTTTGTTTTATTAAAATTATTTCTCAATTAATATTTTACTAATTAAACATAAATAGCAATAAATAATAATTGAATACTAGTTGAATTTAAATTAGAATAAAATAAAATATGTATACCAAAATTTGGTGTGGTACTATAACGAAGGTAGCAAATTTGCTACCTTTCTTAGTACAACACCAAAATTTGGTACCTCTTTAATTTGCTATTAGAGATGATACTACCTTTGAGTAGGTATCAAATTTTGGTTATGATACCTAACATTGGAGTTGCCCTAAGAGACTGTCGGGTGCACTTTAATACTGTCATGAACTTTGGTTTATCAACTTTAGGATAAATTGTATCATAGGAACACCATGCTTTCATTTTATAACATTCAACAAAAGAAGGGAAGGATTCATTTCACATTGCTTTTGGTATTTACAAGATGATTGACATGCATGGAGAAGTAGGATATCCATATTGTGAGAGCATAAATGTTTACACCTTTGGCCAAACCTCAGAAGCAACAATTCCCTTAAAAGGTATCGTTGGATGTAAATTGCAAGTCCTAGATTCCATTTCAAGAGAATACATTTAAAAAAGCAAACCTTTTAGAAGCTCTCAATAGATTGCTAAAAGTGTACCTCGGAAAAGTACGAAGTGGGGGCTAAAGCAGACAGGTGAGAGGCTATATTTATCCTCTTTGTAATAGGTCATTAGTCAAGGCAACTTGAGGTGAGTCCTTACAAGAACCTCCAATTGATATACTGGAAGGTGATGCGGGACACAAAGGGCTCAAGAAAAAGCAAATATAAGGACACATCGAGTTTAATTTATGCAAGTTTAAGACGGAGCCAACGTAAGATCTTGAGAAGTCAAGTTAATTTATTAGTCTGGTAGTTATAGTCTTTTCATCAGTAGGATAAGTTAGTCATTTTCAGTTATTGCTGGGAATAATTTCATATCAAATTAGGAGTCTTACTAGTTATTTAATAAAGAGTCAAAATCCTTGCATGATTCATATGTTAGAGGTCTTTTATTATTTTTAGTTTAGGATTTAGTTTCCTTTTGCTTCAAGAATTAGTTTCCTTAGAGGTTTAGGAATTACTCGGCCTATAAAAGCTTGTAATACCTTTCGTTTTATTAATAAAGATTTTTACCAGTAAATAATTGTTTCTTGTCTTGAATCTGCGTGATTCAAGTTCTTGGTTGTGCTCAATAAACCTAGGGGCGCCTACGGTTGCCTCGGTGTGAATCAGGCTTATTTTTCCTTTCTTTTTTATGTTCTATAACCAGATTCTACAGTAGATCCGCTTCCGTTTCGCATCAATTTGGTATCAGAGCCTAAGTTGCATTATGACTACTCGTTGTGAAAGACTGTTTAAATGTGTCTCTAATAACGAGCGAGATGCAATTCTTCTTCTGATCCTGGATAAACTTGACACTATAGATTTTTGTATTGCTGCTATGGAAGGCAAGTATCAAGGAGCTACGCTGAAAAAAAATTCAGAGCATGTGTTTTGCAAATTCTGCACGTTCTTCAAATCCTACACATTCTGATAATTTTGCAAAATTAAGAGAACAACAAACTGGTCAAGAAGATCAACAAGCTGGCCTGCAATAACTCCTTTAAAACAACCAATAAGGGATGCTCAAGTCCAAGAAGTTGGGCAATCACTCCCGGTCAATTGGACAAGTGAAGTGCTTGAAAAAAATCTGGAGATCAAAAACTAATGGGACTAGAGGAAGATAATTATTTATGATGATAATTTTGACTATGAAATTTACATTGATGATGTGGAAACAACATTGCCCCCGAATCCTTATCCCACACATATGAATCTCGATTACATAAATTCATCAATACAATCGCTATTGTCTGACATGCGTGGATCTTCGGATCTTGATTTTGATGAATTGAGACAAGTAATCATGACTCGGAAGATGAGAAATCACCAAATATGCAGAAAGAGAACCAACTTCTAAAACTAATTCAATTGAGTCCAACCATGTTCATGTTCCTGAAACTAATCCAAATGAGTCTAGCCTTGTACGTGAAATTGATCAAAATGAGTCCAGTCCAGTTCCGCAGATTGATTAAAATGAGTCAAAGAGAAGCAGCAGAACCTCTTAAAACCACATCTAATACCATAAACCAATAAACCAAGTTGGTAGAGATCTAAAAATTAATCAGTTTCCTATGACAGATGAAAATAAAGAGATGAGCTACAGGAAATATTCCCTTATCAGAAAGGTTGAAGAGTATACAAGAAAGTCAAAGGAGGTGGAGCTAATTGAGAGTTCTAATTCTACGACAATTATGGAGGATGTATTGAATTTTCCCTATGACCTCTGTGTATCTCTTACAGAACCAGCACACGATTTTGTCGCTGACAAGTAAAACTTATCACTTGAATGCATTATTGCTAGTTCGAAGTTTGTGGATTCTTATGCTCCAACATTTTAAAACTCGAGGTTGGGTTTTCTCCAACCAGGGGAGAATGGTGCAGGACACAAAGGGCTCAAGAAAAAGCAAATATAAGGATACATTGAGTTTAATTTATGCAAGTTTAATACGGAGCCAACATAAGATCTTGATAAGTCAAGTTAATTTATTATTCTGGTAGTTCTAGTCTTTTCATCAATAGGATAAGTTAGTAATTTTCAGATATTGCTGGGAACTATTTTGTATCAAAATAGGAGTCTTATTACTTATTTAATAAAGATTCAAAATCCTTGCAGGATTCATATATTAGTGGCTTTTTATTATTTTTAGTCTAGGATTAAGTTTCCTTACTAAGAAATTAGTTTTCTTTTGCTTCAAGAATTAGTTTCCTTGGAGGTTTAGGAATTAATCAGCCTTTAAAAGCTTGTAATACCTTTAGTTTTATTCAGAGTTTAATAAAGAGTTTTCCAAGCAAATAATTGGTTCTTGTGTTGAATCTACGTGATTCAAATCCTTGGGTGCGCTCACCTAGGTGCGCCTAAGGTTGCCTCGGTGTGAAGCCAGGCTTATTTTTCCTTTCTTTTTTATGTTCTATAACCAGATTCTACAGCAGATTCGCTTCCGTTCTGCATCAGAAGGTCTTCAATTCATATCTGATAATCATTCTTTGCTTAATCCACAAGTCCTTTAAATGGACCTCCACATTAAGTAGCGGAATCCTTTGCTTTAATCCATAAGTTTGCACACTTCTATCTTGCTTCTTTAATTTCTTAAGGATATAAGAAATGGAGAGAAGGATGTTCTGAACAAATTATCGGTTGCATTCTATGCTAAAGAATTATTGACAAATACTCAGGCTTCCAAACTATATGATCCCGGCATGCCATATAGATTAAAGGGAAAATTCTACCGCACGGCAATTAAGCGGGCACTGATTTATGGCACTGAATGTTGGGTTGTGAAACAGTGACACGTTTATAAGATGAATGCGGCGGATATGCATATGATACAATGGATGTGTGGGCATACAAGAAAGGACCGGTCGAGGAATGAGGTGGTCATGGGTAAAATAGGAGTTGCACCCATTGAAGATAAAATGAGAGAGAATCGTCTAAGGTGGTCCAGTCATGTAAAGACGGAGACCAAGCGATTCATCGGTTAGAAGACCTGAAGAGTGGAGAAGTGATAAAATGGTAAGGGGTAGGAGATGGCCCAAGCAAACTTGGATAAGGGTGATTGAAACGACAAGAGTTTACTTGGATTTGATGAGAATATGGCACTGAAGAGGCCGGAGTGGAGGGCAAAATGTGGGTGTGGGGATTTTTCTTCTTCTTCTCCTTTCCATTTTCTAAATCTTATTTCTACCTATTTCTTCTTTTAACTTATTTTTTTCTTACATCTTTTCTTTCACGATGACATATGAGGGTTCATTTAAGCCGTCTCCAAATTATTTTGGGACTAAGACTTTGTTGTTGTTGTTGTATTCAAAGTTCCAAAAGGTGTAACTGCTGTAAGACCTGTGCGTTTTAAGTTTATACCCTACAAGCACTGCTGATAACATAATTAAGCTAGAAAACGCAGTCATATCACTTTTAATTGAATCTACCAATATTTCCCAACACCAACTAATAGTTTCCATAGCAGAGAGAGAAGAGAAACTAACCGAATGAAGGCCTTCATATTGTTGTAAATAGATCTGCCCTCACCGACAGCAGCAACAATTGTACTAAAGTTATCATCAGCTAAAACCATGTCAGAAGCTTCCTTCGCAACCTAGAAATGGAACCAGGGGAAGGGGGGTTATGGGAGTGACGTAATTGAAAGGGGTAGAATAGATATCAGTGAAATATGTAGTCTCCGCAGATTATGAGATGATGAAGTTGTTTGAGGTATCACCTGATTCAACAAAAGCAATAATAAATTGAAGAACACTCTGAGACTGGTGAAACATGAATGCATATTATATACTCCCTCCGTCCCATAAAACATTACCCATTTTACTATTTTGGGCGTCCCACTTTAAAGTCCCACTTTCCTAAAAAGGAAATTTTTTAATACTTCTTTATTCATGGGACCCACTTGTCATACTCACAACACTTTTCAAATTTACTATTTTCTCCACTCATTCTCTCTCCTCCCACTCACAACACCTACTTTAATAACATTATTCCTTATTTTCCGTTCTCAACAGTAAAGGGGTAATGTTTTGTGGGACGGAGGGAGTATATATATATATATATGTATATGGAATGCATAATTAATAGTATAACCACATGTTTATGCATGCATGTGAATTCTAAATCATCATATGTCTAACAAAAGTATGTATATATGAATCAACCATATTCTCAGTGAAATCCTTGTGAACTTTAAAGTCAAAAATAGCAATAAAAAGTGGATTGCATATATGTGCCAAAGCATAGATGCAAACTTTTTAAGAGATACTCCTGTACCGTAAAAAGATAAGATTCTAGTAGTAATCAATAGGAAGTAGAGATAAGTACCTCAGTCCCGGCAATGCCCATTGCAATCCCAATATCAGCCAATTTTAGTGCTGGTGCATCATTCACTCCATCCCCAGTCATTGCAACCACTTCTCCATCATCTTTAAGTAGCCTCACTATCTCTTGTTTATGCCGTGGTTCAGCCCTGGAGAATAGGAGTCCTCCTTCCTGCCTCAAGTGACGTTTTGGGTCATGATGGTCCATAAACTCTCTTCCTGTTAAACTTCGTGTACTGATGTCTTCGTGTGGTCCAAACACACCTATTTCCCGACAAATTGCTTCTGCAGTGTCCTTGTTATCTCCTGTTATAACCATAACCCGAATTCCAGCTGCTCTGCAGTCCTCAATAGCTTGGGGTACCTCTTTCCGAGGAGGATCCTTCAGGGGAAAATAATAATTAAAAAGGTCAACAATTGCAGGACAAATTCTTCTTAATATAAATAAGCGAAGAACTCAAGCAATTTCGGTAACTCACTCTTAGACCAGCTAAACCAACAAAGGTAAGATTACTCTCGATTGAGGAGTAGTTAGCTGGATTAAGAAGAAGCTCATGTGCTGGATGGTCCTCATCACCGTCATAAGTAGTGAATTGTGGAGGGTCCTCCTTGAATGCAAAACCCAGAACACGTAGTGCTGATGTTGACATCTCGTGAAGACTTTGTAATATAACGGCCTTAGACTTTTGGTCAAGTTCAGTAACAGAACCATCAGCCAACTGGATGAAGGAGCTTCTTTCCAATACATTTTCAACGGCACCCTACAAAATTGTAGCATATGTAGTGAATACTTTCATGGAGAACAAAGAGACAACATAGAATCAAAAGATAAAAATATAATTCACCAGACCCAGCTTGAACCTCAGCTGGGTGATTGTTTACTAACCTAGAAACAACTACAGAACACAATTTTGACAGAGCAAAAAAAAAAAAAACAAATTTTAAAAAATGTGGATATAACATCAATCACCACTACCCATGGGGAAGAGAAATAAGACGGACAAATAAAGAAAATACTAAAGTTTCCTTCTCTCTCCGCTTTCGCTGGAGCTAGCAAAAGGTTTGCCTAAATTCCCTATTAATAAGAAATGGTCAAAGAAGCCAATTCACCGCAAGACTTACAGGTCATGGGGCATGATAACCTCAAGAACCACTCCATTCCCACTGCTCTTAACCTGCGCATCCAACTCTTTGCCACTATAGACTTGAATCTCTAATGATCTCAGTCAGAATTGGTGGGGAGGGGGGGGCGGGGCTCTCCTCTATCCATCGATTTGGGATGTGAAAATAAATACAAGGGGTTGAAATCGAATTTCGACTATCATATAAACAAGAATACTAAATGACATAATAATTGAAAGCAAAATTTTTACTGTACTGCATACGATTCCTTTGATCATCCATCAATTCAGCATCTTAAAAATACAAGTCAGAAAGCCGAAATTAGTAGAGGACATGAAGGTTCACCTTCACAAGTAGTGACTTTCTTCCTGAGTTGGAACTCACAATCACTCCCATAGATTTCCTATCACGGTCAAACTCAAGTGTGGCAATCCTGCGTTCAATCTTGTTCCATGCATGGTAGCAACCTTAAATTCATAAAATTGAAACAACATGTGATCATGTGAGCACTGGAGTAACCAAGATACATGAAGAGCAAACTAAAGAATTCTAGTGACTCACGTTGAGTGTCATCGTGATGACCTGAAGAAGAACCAAAATCAAGTCCATCAGGTAGTCCCATCTTCTCAACAAGTACCTGTCAACAAAACACTATTTCTTTAAGGGCCTTCATTTTAGGTGTACCTTGTGCACCAACATATGCAAATATCATATATAAGTGAATGGCCCCACTCTTAACAGCTTAAAGCTATGAACTGGATTTCTGAAGTCAACAAAAATAGTTTTACTAATTACTATTACAAAAAGAAAATGATACAACTCAAAAATAGGATAGTATTGATGATATTACCTTCAAAGCTGCCTCAGTAGGCATCCCACTGGAAACATAATGATTCCCTGATCGTTCAATACCAGCATCATTACATAAAGCAGCGACCCTTGCAATTGTTTGAAGGTTAGAATCCATTCGACCCACTGGCCAGTCTTGTATCTTCCCATCAAAAGGATTGTATGTGGTCCCTTCTACATTGAAGGATCGAACAGCACTTTCCCTTTGACCCATAGCTACAAGCTTAGCCACTGCCATCTGGTTTGTGGTCAACGTACCTGTTTTATCTGAACAAATGACAGTTGTACACCCAAGAGTCTCCACACTAGGCAATTTCCTAACAAGTGCATTCTTCTGAGCCATTTTCCGCGTGCCAAGGGCCAAACAAGTAGTAATAACAGCAGGCAAACCCTCTGGTATGGCAGCAACTGCCAATGCTACTGCAATCTCAAAGTAATAAGTACATTTCTCAAATGAGAACTTGAAGTTTGTCGGCCAACCATTAACATACTCCCATGAGAGGAAGTACTTGACGTTAATAAGCCAAACCAAAGCACAAATTAACCCAATGATCAAAGTCAAAACTTCTCCAAACTCATTCAATTTCTTTTTCAACGGAGTGTCTTCTTCACTCTGAGCCGCCTCATGAATCTGAGAATGCACTTTCCCTATCTCACTGTTCATACCCGTTTGAGTTACCAAACAAATACAATTTCCATTCACAACAGTTGTCCCTGCAAACACCATACACTTCTTCCCCTGAATGTCTGAATCCTCCGGAACAGGTTTAGTAGTTTTACTCACAGCTTCACTCTCCCCTGTCAAGGAGCCCTGCTCAATTCTGAGAGTCGAACTAATCAAGTTCAAGACTCTCATATCAGCAGGAACTTTATCCCCAACCCTGAGCTCAACAATATCCCCTGGCACAAGGTCCTTAGCAGGAAGGCCCGAAACCTTCCTACCATTGCGCATCACAGTTGCCTGTTCCGACTGAATTTCCTTAAGAGCCTCCAAAGCCTTCTCCGCATTATTCTCTTGCCAAACACCAACAATAGCATTCACAATCAAAATCAAGAAAATAACCAAAGGCTCAACAAACGCAGTGATCTCCATCTCACCCCCTTCATCCCCATCATACCAAGCCAAAACAAACGAAATCACTGCAGCAACAAGCAAAATTCTAACTAAAGTATCATTAAACTGATCTAAAATTAACCGAAAAATTGATGGTCCCTCGTGCTTCTCCAACTCATTCGACCCATAGATCTGCCTCCTCTTCTCAGCTTCACCATCAGACAATCCACTCTCGCGATTTACCTGAAACTTCTCCTCGCATTCTTTCACATCTTTAGCCCAGGCAGGATAGACATCTCGATTCGACAAACCCGATCTGATATCACTATCTTTTTTACCGTAATTTTCCCCACCTTTACCCATCTAATAACACACAATTACCATGAAATTACTAAATCAACAAAAAGCTCCTCACTAATTTACCTGAAAATCATCAATTTCCAACAAATCAACAACAAATCTCACAGTTTAACAATCTATATCCAAGCAACCCTAACAACAACGGTGAATCCAATAAAAAGGGATCTAAAACATTCCAACAAATTTAAACCAAATCATACATAAATAAACTATAATACAAGAGAAACAAAATTAAGATCATAAATGAATACAAATAAACTTATAGAATTACCGGAATGTGGAATTTGTTAGGGTTCGTATTAGCGCAAAATAGTGGGAGTGAGGAGCGAGATGGAATCTGTGTGCGTGTGTGATAGGTTATATCTTGTAATTATGGTTGGTACGTTGTTTCTCTCTCCCTAAAAAAGGGGAGGCGTTTTGGAGTAAGGGAATCAAAAACTGATCTAATTTGCTCGTTGGGTATGTTTGGCCTCTTGCCTTCCTTCAACTTTCCCATTAAAAAGTACAATAACAAGTACACCTAAAAACCATCGGGACTTGACCTGATGGCCTAGCATTTTTACTTTAGTTTTTTTTTTCAAATAAGATAACATACCAATTAATTACTGACTTAGATATCGTACTTTCAAAATTAATTTCAAATAAGGTATTCGATCAAATTTTTAACTAACGTCGTTAAAAAATCTAACGGACTTGTCAATCTCGTTTAGGGGTGGGGGTGGGTAGGGGGGAGGGTTGGGGTAGGGGTGGGTGGGGGTGGGGTAGGGCGGGGCTGGGTGGGGGGTAAGGGGGTAGGGCGGGGGTAGGGTGGGGGTGGGGGAGGGGGGTAGGGTCGGGGTGGGCGGGGTAGGGGTGGGGTAGGGCAGGGGGTGGGGGTAGGGCTGGGGCGGGGGGGCGGGGTGGGGTAGGGGGTAGGGCAGGGTGGGTGGGGGGAAAGGGGTGACGAGGTTGACAAGTCTGTTAGGTTTTTTAACGACGTTAGTTAAAAATTTGGTCAAATACCTTATTTGAAATTACTTTTGAAAGTACGATACCTAAGTTAGTAACTAGTTAGTATGTTACCTTTTGAGAAAATGGAGGTTAAGTACGTTATCCTCCTTGGTAATTATTTCATTTTTTTTCTTAAAATATTACTCCCTCCGTCCCGGATCAAGTGTTCTAGGAAGTATTTCACGGTTTTTAAGAAAATTTTAAAAAAAATGAATAAAAAATTGAAAGTGGGTAGAAGATTAGAGGAGAGAGAATGTAAAAGTTAAAAATCTATATTATAAATGGCAACATGCCACCTCACCATGTGAACAGTTGAATGAATAGTGTCATATGCCAAATTTCCCATTTTGCCCTCACTAAGTTGTCCCTTTCCCATTTTGCCTTTTAAAATTTTTTTTTAAAAAAAATTTAAAAAAAAAAATTAATTTAAAAAAAAAAAAACAACACACGTGTCCTTGGACACGGGCTTGCTCTAGTATTTAATAGGAGAGAGAATGAGTGGGAGAAATAGTAAATTAATGAATGGTTTTTTTGTAGAAGAGAGAATGAGTGGGAGGAATAGTAAGTTAATGATTGATTTTTTTATAAATACTCCCTCCGTCCCATAACAAGCGACGCAGTTACTGTTCTGCACGAAAATTAAGAAAAAAGTGAAATGGTTGATGTGTTGTGAGTGTAGATAGTTGAGTAGGAGAGAGAATGAGTGGAGAGAATAGTAAATTATAATGGTGTTGTGAGTATTATAATAATGTAGGAGAGAATGAGTGGAGGAAATAGTAAATATTCTTTTCCATTTTAGGAAGTGTGACTTATCAGTGGGACGCCCAAAATGGCAAAGTGTGTCGCTTGTTATGGGACAGAGGGAGTATGTTAAAATTATAAGGTATAATGAATGGTTTTTTTGTAAATATATAAACATTTTGAGGGTATAAATGTCCGAAACACTGTTCACATATTTCCATTTATCGAATAGGACTCTTGGTCTGGGATGGACCAAAAGGAAAAGTAGGACTCTTGATCTGGGACGGAGGGAGTACTTTTTAAATAAATACTGTATTTCTCAAAATTTCAACTAACAATCAAAAAAATTGCTTGAATTAAACTCTTCTCACTTATATTTGTTTTTCATATTTTCTAAAATAAATAGTCATATTTCTTAAAATAACAAATATAATATTTCAATAGTTTGAAAATTATAAAATAAATAAATTATCATTTATAAAGAATTATTTCAACAAAAGAAGTTTTAGGTGTATAACAAAATATAAATAAATCAAATATGTTGATGAATGGATTTGAACTCATTCCCTTTTTCTTCACTTTTCTCCTCTTACCTTATTGAGAGTTATTTTTAAGACTCCCATACTAGGCTTAAAATTAATAGCTATTTTTAATACATTCTTAATTTTTAAATGATTTGATATTTTTTACCAAACAAGCTTAATTTCCTAATCTATTAAAATGTTCATAATTAAGAGCTTAATTTGGTTACCAAACACACTCTAAAAAAGTGTTAGTGTTAGTTTAATAAAATGACATTGTAAATAGTGTCAGTGCATGTATTATTAATTAACAATGTAAAAAAATGTTAGTGTTAGTGTTAGTGTAAAAAAGTGACATTGTTAGTGTAAAAAAAATGTCAGTGTAAAGAGTGACAATGCATGTATTATTAAGTGCTAATGTAAAAAAGTGTCAGTGTTAGTGTAAAAAAGTGTCAGTGTTAATGTAAAAAAATGCCAGTGAGTGTCAGTGAATATTTTATTAAATACCATTATAAAAGAGTGTCAGTGTAGGGTAAAAAAGTGCCAGTAAAAATAGTGTCAGTGCATGTATTACTAAGTGTCAGTGTAAAAATGATTTTTTCTTAATCTTAGAAAAAAAACTAATTTTTTATAAGACCAACTCCCTTCCAAATTATTTATCAAAATGTCCATTTTTTAAACTCGTTATCCATATAGCGAGTTCATTTTTTTAAATTTTCGAGTCTATTTATCCGAAATATAAATGATTTTAATTAAATTTTAAACTCGCTAAACCATTTATCGAGTTTAATCGGATTTTGTAATTGCAGATAAGGTTGGGAACAAATTTGTTTCTAACCTTAAACACACATAATTGTCGAGAATAGAGAAAGGGAGAAGGGAGTTGCGAAAAAAAACTCAATTTTTACATCTTTTAACTTCATAATTGGTCAAGAGTACAAATCAAAATAATTCATCAACATCTCTATCATTTTATATACTTGTGTTTATTAATATAGAGTTAGTTTTTTTTTTGTTCTTAAAATATAGATATAAATGTTAAAATTAGGTTTTTGAATGTTTTAACACTTTGATTTTGTAATGTAGGATTACAAATGAACGCATATTCACTTATTTTCACGTGCTATTGGAGAGGTGATTATGAATGTCTATTTGATTGTCCTCATTTTCAGAAAGGGCCGAAATGTAGGGCTCATTGTAGATAGAGATACAATCAATTGGTTGATGAGTTATATAAAGCGGTAGATGTAGATCGAAGACAATATGAGTTGAAAATTATTTGTAGATATCCCCATTCATTTTATAGCGGGACTGGTGAGTACTTTCCTTTTCGTGTTGAAGATGATGCGGGTATGGATATAATGTTCTATGCTTCTGATAAATTTAGTTGGATAAGTAATTTTCAGTTGTATGTGGTCATCAAATTGATTGAAAATCGACGTTATGAAGAGTTTGAAACACGTATTACAGAGACCTTTTATGGGAATTCACCAAGTTGCTACCGTGATACAGGGGTTGGTATAAGTACACAAACACTTGTATCAACTCAAACATCAAATTATGATGATAAGGCATGCCGAAATGATCCTATTAATGGTGAGAATTCGGAAGATGATGAAGATTATGAAGAAGAAGAAGAAGACATAGATGTATATGCATTACTAGATGATGTTGATGATGGATATGAAGAGCTTAGTAGTGATTCTGAGATAGATTTGGGGGATGGTGATGATGGCCCGATTGATGATGACGTGGAAACACATTTGGTTCATTATGAAGTAATAGAAAATCGGAGGTATGAGAGAGGAGATTATCCTATTTAGAGTGATTTTGACGATATTGGTCGACAAGAAATAGGCTTGATTGATTCTCATAATCAACTAAGTTTCAAGTTAAGATCCAAAGAAAGATGAAATTGCTAAAGGGATACGCTTTTTTGAGAAGAACGAGGCGCAATTTGAAATAAAAAGGTACCATATTAATTCAAATCAGCGGTTTAGGGTAACAAAGAACACAACTCATTCATGGGCAATAGAATGTCTGCTAAAAAGTATCTGTTGGTCCCAAAGGGGCAACAAGGGTGTGAAAAACAGCTAGAGGGAGGGTGAATAGCTATTTTGAAACTTTTTCAAACCTTTTTGCAAATTAAAGGCAAATGCTTACTAAATTTTAACTTGTTATAAGAGGCGCCTCAAAAGAGAGTAAAATGTACAGTGAAATAAGTTAGGGGCGCTCTAAAAATGAAGAT
The DNA here is from genome assembly GCA_022495995.1 of Adenophora triphylla var. japonica. NCBI lineage: Eukaryota > Viridiplantae > Streptophyta > Magnoliopsida > Asterales > Campanulaceae > Adenophora > Adenophora triphylla. The sequence continues at coordinate 44,244 of JAFEMH010008068.1, read as the reverse complement.
GGACGCAAACACACAAAGGGAGTGCTATTTTGGCTTAAAGAGTTAGACTTAAAATGAGATAGGGAAATTTCAATACAAACACAATGCAACCAAATATATTGAACCTATTAAGATCAAATAAGTAAATTTGGTAAGAACAATTATGAACATCAAAGTAAAGTGCAGAAAGTAAGAACAAGTAATTTGGAGAGGTTCAATCGTTAAAGATTTACGTCCTCTACTAGATGGTTAGTCTTGGATTTCTAAACACTAGTTTATATTAGATTCTTGATGTAGATATTACAAGGTATACTGCTTATAAATCTAAACAACTACTTTAAATGAAGAACAAATCCTAGACTATAACCGGTGTTTCTCTTGAATATGATCTATGTAATCAATCTTCTAGAGGTGTGTGTGTGTATCAAGAAATCAAAAGCTTTTTGTGAATCTATATGATCTAGAGCTTGATGATTCTTGGGTGTTACAAGGCTTTGTATGAAATCTGGGCTTGGATGTATAAAGGTATGAAGGTGCTCTTGAATTTCTGGGAATTTTGAAAGTAATCTTAAAATCTTCAATGGAGGTACAACAATCAAAATCTCAAGTAACTTCAAATGGTTGAAGTTATGGGTTAGTTATAGGGAGCTTAAAAAACTACCCGTTGGAGATATTTGTGGATAAACTCTAAGGACAATGTGTTGTTGAGTGTTGATTGGAGCATGTGTCCAATATTGCCGTTATACACAAAGTATTTGGATAAGGAAAAGAGTTGTCTTGTGACATGTGTCTTCATATAAGAGGATCCTTAAGATTCCAAGGCTGTTGATCTTCATATCTTCAGAAATCTTCTAAGTCTGAGAGTTGAACTGTTGGGAGCGCTTGAGTATTGAGCTCTATAGAGAACACTTAGCAGGGTTCTCAAGTTGGCACTCAAGAATGAGCTAGGGGCTCTCAACAGAGAGCGAGGGGCGCTCACAAGAGCTCTAGGGGAACTTAGAAAATTCATTGGGGGCGCCATGAAGAGCTGGGGGGCGCTCAACACAGTAAGAGGGGAGCTCCACATCTGTAAGTTGCGCTCCAATTTTTCTTGACACAACAGAGAACTTCTCAAAACAAAAGGTGCAGATCTTATTACATAACCTATTCTATGAAATGGACTATCTAAAAATTGAAGTATAAATACTTCTTACGTAGGGTCCTAAAGTCCATAAGATAACCAAGGTGATGGTATCAATGAAATCTAACATAGTTTTTAGGAGTGTATGAGCCAGCATACCCAACAATATCCATGCAATTTTTATGTTCGTGTGAGTAGGAAGAAACTTGGTTATTGGGAAGTGACCAAGTACAAGGGTTCTCATTGTTGCTTGTTTTCTGTAGAAAGTCAAGATCACCCTAACCTAGATGTTAAGTTTATTAGTCGGCAAATAGTTAGTCTAATTACGATGGATTCAGATGTGAAGGTTGGAGTTATTATTGCACATATTGATGAAATGTATGACAAGACAGTTACCTATAAGAAGGCATGGTGTGGAAAACAGAAGGACATTGCAGAAGTTTTTGGAGATTGGGAGAAATCGTATGTAAGGTTGCCCCGCGTCCTAGCAGCCATCCAAAAATACAACCCCAGAACAATTGTTGAGTATGCCATCCTTCTCCTCCTGCTGGTGAATTTCGCATGTTTGAATGTGTGTTCTGGGTGTTTGAGCCTTGTATTGAAGCTTTCACTCATTGTCAGCCTGTCATTTCTTTTGATGGTACATTCCTCCATAGTAGATATAAAGGGAAAATACTGATTGTCATGGGTGTTGACGCCCAGGGCAGTATACTTCCTCTTACATTTGTTGTTACTGAAAAAGAGGACTGGGTGAACTGGCGTTGGTTCCTATATCTTGTTTGTAGATATTATAGAGAGTTGTGAGGTATGCTTGATATATGACCGTCATCACGACATTCTTAAGACTATAGCGGAAGATACATGGTGGCCACATATGCATCATAGATATTGCTTGAGGCATATACGAGCAAATATCTTGGAGAAGCACAGAGGGGCTGATTTGAAGCATTTGTTTTGGAGAGCTGGTAAAGCAAGTCAAGATAGAAAATTGAAATATACCTTGGACATTATCCGTTTAATTAACCCTAAGGCAATTAAATGGTTTGTGAATTTAGATGCCAGAAAGTGGACATTGGTGCATGATGGTGGTTATATATATGGCATTATGACTACTAACATTTCTGAGATTTTCAATGGTGTCATGAAAGGATCCTGTGGGATGCCAATAACAACAATTGTTGAGACTGCCTTTTATCGTTGTGTAGAGTACTTTCAGTCAGAAGTTCATTACCAATTCAGGAAGAATAGCGAGAAGGCTATGAAACATCATGTTAGGATGTTCAACACTCATGAGATGGGGGTGTATCAGGTGAAAACCGCACGTCATGGTGAAAAAGGTGGAAATATCTAAATTGTCCGATGGAATGATCGTACCTGTACATATGTGTAAGTACCCAAATCTGGCTCATGCCTTCCGGTTAAGTTTCCCGACGATTCCCCAAACTTTCATAAAGTTCAGGGGCGATTCGGGAACTTTTCCAAGATTTCCAAGGAAGGAAGGACCTGCTAGGAATTAAAATTCCAGGCAGGACCTCGCTGGGAAGGACATTCTAAAATATGCCACCTTGCAGGTTTCTAGAAGGAAAATGGATAAGGCTCATCTTGTCGTGCGACATAACGTGCCTTGACAAATTCCAGCTCGCAACCTTGCATGTTTCTAGAAGGAAAACGGTTATGGCTTGTAATGTCGTGCGACATACTAAGCCACTCCCATGCAGCCTATAAATAGAGGCCAGCACCTCTCATTTTAGGAGCCTTTTTCCACTCCTTAACATTACTCTGCCCAAATTATGTCCAATATACACAAAACATCCCTAAACCCCTATTAACCCACTCTCATACAAACAAAAAAAACAATCTTTATATCTCCCTTTCTTGGTCCTATACCACATACACCTAGAGCCAACGAGTCTCATTGAATCCAGGCTTGATATCAGCCCCAGAAGCTGATGTTTGAAGGCTCCTATATCTAACTTGATATAGGAGTCGTGGTCTTCAAGGGTAACGCTCTCCTTCCTTTTCTCTCTTTCGTTCTCATCTATGCAAAAATATATGGTTTAATCCAACAAAATGGTCTTAAATGTGATATGATTGCTGAGATCTAACCATGGTATATTTATTATAGTTTCTGATCATTTAGATCAGTAGCTGGTTGCATATTCTTACATATAACCGAGTCATTTAACATGGTTTTGTATGCACCTTCGAGATGAGTGTGGATTCCTCATATCCACACCCTCTTGAAGTGTTCATTATTGATATACATGCTTTTTGAGATCCATCAGTGAAGTAACTTGGCTATATTATTGCCTTGCTGTGTTTATAAATCTCAGTTGTAAAAGTCTCTGCAAATGGCTAAGTGTGTCACGCGACACAACTTGCCATGCAAGTCCTGTGTCACGCGACAATATTGGCCAGTTTGCAGAAACTTCCTCTTTTCAGCTGTAATCTAATTTTAACCTTTTCCAGTCGTAATCTAATGTCAATCAGTACTTTAAATGTCATCTCCTACACACAAAGGATTCATCGGGGATCCTTTCACAAGGATGAACAAGGATCCACACGTGGCTTGTTCTAGGGAAGATCCGCCGCGTGATGATGTGATGTCCCTTTACTTTTTTTTACATGATAAATGCAATCTTTATTTTAAATGCAATTCCCCCATGTCCCTCATAGTTGGATCACTCTCCGAGGATTGTCTAGTGACCTTCCTAAGGCACGAAAGACATAGGATGAGTATAAAGATCCAATCTTTATACCCCTTCCCTTAGTCCCTTTGGTACTTGAAGCATCTCTTGGGGCGTAGCGGTGTAAAGGTCTCATCTTTACATCGTTTCCTCCACATAAAGATGCCATAGTTGAAGTCCCTTTAGAAATGGACGAACCTAAGACCCTACATCTCCGATCATCACTTGAGACGAGCATAAATGTCCCTATCAAGCTCAAATCGTCTCAAGATGTAGGATTGATGGGCAAAGGTCCTTCCTTTCTAAAGAGTCTCATTCTTGGACTATAAAAAAGGTGCCCCTATTTCGATCACATATGACCAAAGGTCACTTAATGATGATCATAAGTCCAAGATGAGCATGGGATCAAAGTCCCGAACACATCAAAATTCAAGGAATCCCGAGCGATAACCAACTCGTGGTTTATACGTCCGGAAGACAACTTGGCACATTCCCTCCCCTTTTCAAATCACATCTCACACACGAAAGCGCAAAACAAGCACGAAAATTGAATCTTGGAAGACTTGCTTCGGCAAGGCTCCTTGGGTGAACGCCAAACGTTCTTCCCAAGGAGTAACTTAACCTCCGAACCCTATTCCTTTTTTTCAAAGTTTTGAGAAAATCAAAATGGCGTGGTGACTCCGTTTTTCAATTTAAACTGGATGTCTTCAAACCGATGTGAAGCAATGACCCCTTACATGAGAAAGCGGTTCAACAAAAGAAAAACGTCGCGATCTTGGGCACACATTCACAGTTTCGCGACTCCGCTGGGGATAAAATAAGTTTTTTTTTTAAAAAAAATGATACTCGGTATATAGGTGAAAACCATTAAATTTCCTCTTCAACACCTCCTTGGGGAGTCGGGGATAAGTTATGGTAGAACAATGCCACGTACTGGTATCCTTTCAAAAGAAAAACTTTTGTGGGTTAGTCTTCCGCCGCGGATCCAATTTTCGTGCTTGCTTTTCTTTCCTTGTTTTTGCATGCATCTTGGTTTTTGGATTGTGCACATTCTGAATACTGAACAGGAAGCATTCTGAAGCTGAAAAGGTGCCAAAATGGCCGGGGAAACAGCCTGGAAATGAAAAAAATTTGGAACCTGGAAAACTGCTTGATCCAGCCGTACGGCTTGATCTGCCTGGATCATAGCCGAGCGGCTTCTTTGGGCAGTTCCACCAGGACACAATCTGAGGTTAATCTGGTGCTTTGCAGCTTGGGGCTATTCAGTTCCAAGGTTGACCGCGCTCCAGAAAATTTACGTGCTTAATTGTTGCATTTCCCCCGTCCCGAAAATCATTCCTTTTAAAACACATTTTTGAAAATCTCTGTTTTAACTCAAAAAGGAACATTTTTAGGAGGCCGCACACTACGCGCACCATTATATCCTGTACACTTTGCACGCACGTCCTTTTAACCCGGGGTGGTTGTTCAGCTGCAGTCACGGACAACATTACGATGCTCACGGGCACGCACGGAATCATCCCAAACTCCCCATGGCAGCCAGTGTCGACCAATGCACAGTCCGTGTCACACATTTTAAAACCGTGACTTTTGGTTGGTTTTTGGTCTAGACCGTGTCATATAGCCTAATTGCATTCCCCCGTAAAGGTCAAACCTTAGCCCATGATGAAAGTCAAGATCCTTCGCGCAAGCGAAACTCTGCCGAAATTCCGCCAAGGAAAAACTAGCAGAATCTTGACTCCGGCATTGACTTTGACTTTGACCCGCACGGGACACGTAAAGGTCAAACCTTAGCCCATGTCGAAAGTCAAGATCCTTCGTGCAAGTGAAACTCTGCCGAAATTCCGTCAAGGAAAAATTGGCAGAATCTTGACTCCGGCATTGACTTCGACTTTGACCCGCACGGGATACGTAAGAGTCAAGCCCGAGTCCATGCCAAAAATCAGGATCTTTCGCACAAGCGAAGCTCTGCCGAAATTCCGTCAAGGAAAATTTGGCAAGATCTTGACCCGGCATTGATTTTGACTTTGACTCATGCAACGTATGCAACAAAGCTCAATGTGACACCGTGTCATTCGGCTTTTACCATCCGACCCATGCCTAATATTTTCTTGGACAACGCCAAAGTCAAAACGTCAATCGCGTAAGCGAAACTCTGCCGAAATTCCGTTAAAAGACGAGACTTTCCCAGCGTTGCCTTGACTATAATCCGCATCGCTCATGCGTTAAAAGTTCCTATGACCCACTAGACCCTAGGAGTGTTCTTCTCTCTCGGTCGGTGGGATCCACGTGCTCTATAGGACCCTCGCCCTGGGCTGTCCACCCTGGGAGGTCGAAATACAGGTGGAAAACGAGGGGCTTATAGACGTAGTGACGGAACCCACTGATCCAGGATCTAGAGTAGTTGCGAAAAAGAAGGGCAACCCCTTTTCCAACCAAATAGAAATAATTAAAAGACACTGTTTTAAGTAAACTTGAACAGTTAATGGAATCATAATTGCATGGTCTTATTTCTGGAATCTCTAAACGCGACCTCCACGGTCCGATCTCCGATTTTCGATCCTGACCTTTCACGGTCAAATTTCTAATCGCGACCTCCACGGTCCGATCTCCGATCTTCGATCTCGACCTTTCACGGTCAAATCTCTAATCGCGACCTCCACGGACCGATCTTCGATCTTGACCTTTCACGGTCAAATCTCTAATCGCAACCTCCACGGTCAAATTTCTGCTCCTCGATTCCGACCACTCACGGTCAAATTTCCAATCGAGACCCTCACGGTCCAATTTTCAATCTCGACCTTTCACGGTCAAATCCTTTCCGATCAATTAGGATTAGGAGAAAATGTGTTTTGAGCAAAATTTAAGCAATAAGCGCATATTACTTGAGCCTTCAGCCTAAACACTTACCTTCGAGCCTAAACCTCGCCCACCCCCAAGTCTAAACCATGCCTATCTCTTTTTCGCAGCGAGAAAGAAGTGGGTGAGAATACCGGGTCAGTGGTTTTTCAGTGCGGAAACCTCAGGTTCATACAGTTCAACAGAATCATCAGTTGTGTCTACTCAGGGTTTAGAATGGCAGATGTGACAGAAAAAAGTGATGGTACAACAAATCCGATGATTAGGAAGGAAGAATTAGTCCTATCTTTGGAAAATGCCCATAGGGTTCATGAAGAGCAGCTGGCCATGCTCATCGGTGCTCTCCGCCGTCATGGAGTTCAAGTAACAGTTGAGGCAAATGGTTCTCTGGTCATTGTCGAAGATGAGACTCCAGAAACAGCGATTTCAGTCCCTCCATCCTACACCCAATACCTTCCTCCATCCACATATGATTCCCCACCAAGGACTACTCCTCTTCAGTCCTTTCCAACATCCCAGGCCATCAGGGCCTCATCGCCCTCAGCTCCTCAGAACGGATCGGGCTTCATCACGCCTGTTTCTCAATTTCACCAACCAGGCAGTACTACCCCTTTCACTCAAAACAACCAGCGCAGCGCTGAATCCTCCCAAACAGATCCCAATATCCCTCAAAGTCCTCCCAGGTTCACTTCCTTCCATCAGTATGCTCAGTCATCAAATTTCGTCCTCGTGACTTTTCCGACCCATTTCTTTGGACATCTTGTACTTGCTCCAGCTGCTCCATGGCCTCAAATCCCTCCACTTCCACCAGTATCATGGGCACGTAACTGATCACTGCCTCGGCCTGTAGTATGGAATCCAGAAGTTAGCAGGAAATGGAAAGCTCAAGCGTCCTGGCAGTCCAACCAGCGAAGAGTACCTAGGCTAGGGGTTACCTATCCTTGAGCAAGATTAAGAAATAAAATAGTCTCTCAGTCAACTTTCGTAGGTTCTAGTATTTTCCTCTTTCAATCAAGTCCTCCTTGGGCATTGTAATTAAATCTTCAATCTTCTATAAAAGAGTCTTCTTCTCTTCTTTCTAGATTTAAGACATTATTTGCACACCTACATTACATTTAATGAAATGGTTTTATTTTATATGATCACTTGCGTTGCTCAACAAATAATCTCTCAAAATAATTAACGTTCTGATTAATCAGTGTGAGAAAGTCAACTAATGCCTTCCCCATACACTTTCCTTATCCACAAAAGGCCTCCATCAAGCCATACACTTTCCTTACCTCACAAAAGTCTTCGTCAAGCCATATGTCTCCCAAATCATGTCCTCACCTTCACCTTGACCAAAGTCAACGACGGCGGCAACATCAAGGAACAACAAAAGGCCACTCAGCTTCGAAAGATTGACCCCATGTCGACAACAACCTAGGAGTTTGCCTTTGCCCTCAGAAGCTTCAAAAAAAAAAAGAAGCAAGAGTGCAAAAAGAGTATTACCCAGCTAGGCTAAAAACCTTGAAAAGGGACGGCCTAGGCAAAAAACAGGGTTGCACATAAAAAAAAGAGAAGAAAAGGAAAAGAATATATAAATAAAAAATAATAGTGCAAAAAAAGAGTAATATCCAGCTAGGCTAAAAACCCTGAAAAGGACAGTCTAGGCAAAAAACAGGGTTGCACATAAAAAAAGAGAGAGTCAAAGCCCAAAGAATGAAACAATGGGGCGGTCAAAGCAAAGGCAGAAACATTTCATAAGCCCTTAGGCATATGCGAACCCTTTCTCACCTAATGAAAGATGAAAATCAGGAAGCAATTGAAGCCGCCGTCCAAAAATGACTTGGTCAAGGAATCATCTCGAGGCCCATGCCTCATCATCCAACCTCCTCATCCGAGCCTTTCCACTAAAGAAACCACAAATCCCATTTCCCAAAGCCAAACACAGTTCAGCCAAAGCCGAACTATGGCAACCTGAGCTCCTCACAGTGAGGGGAACGTAGGCAATCAGAAATGGTTCGGTCATAAGCATATTCAAATTCCATAAAAATTCGGTCTCATCAAATGACCTTTCCCATAAACATATCCGAATTCCAGAAAACCCGGTCTCATCAATGACCTCCCTATACACAGACCTTTCTTTCACACATAGCCAACCTTGATCCGCAACATTGGTTGACTTTCTCCTTGTGATTAATCAAAATGTTTGTTCATATCGAGATTAGTGGTTGAATAACCCGAACATTAATAAAGGATTTTAAGAAATCTCGTGATCATTGTAAATAAAATAAGTTTTCAGATGTCTTGACAAGTCTTCTCTTTCTACATCTTAGGAAAAATAGTGCTAAACACTAATTTTTTATCAACAGGGGCTTCCATACACTTTTACAAACCTTTCTACGCTTATACTGTCACGACCCTAAAACTAGGCACAATTTGGTTACACGTGAAGTTCGTGGGGGTTGGGGTGCGTTGCATCTCCTCTTATGTATTAGGTGATTTACGAAATGACTATGTGTTCATTCTGGTATTTGAATTGGAAATGTGACTTGGCTATATGTTATTTTCAAAGTTGCTAACTTACTTGATTTTAGATATTTAAAATATCAATGGATTATATAATGTCTAAAAGAGAGAAATGGGAAAGTTGTGTAGTAGATTGATAACATTTGAAATTTGAAATGAAAGTGTTATGAAAATGTTGAGGAGCTTAGGTGTAATTATAAGTTAAAGGTAGTGATTTGTTTATCTTCAAACCTCGAGGAGTTAGAGAGTAAAATGGTTTATATAAATATCCTCCTAAGTTTATCCAAGAAAGAGTATCACCTCCTTAGTTTCTATCTTCTTCTCCTACGTTCTTAGAAGCTTAAAACCTAGCTGAGCTTCATAAAAATTCCAGAAATTCAGCTGTGGTGTTGTTGTTGATTCCGTCTTCAAATTCTTGCTAAGGGATTTGAGAAGAACAAGAATATCCGATTAATTCTTCCTTTGATTTTGGTAAAACTTGGTAAGTTGTTATGATTTCCTTCCTTAATTGTTCATACTATGTCTAATGATGTATAATGAAGTTAGGAGTGATTAGTGTGAAGTGGGAAATCTGTTCTTGGTGTTTGAACTAGAAATAACCAAGTAAGGTTGAAGAACCATGTAAATGTTGATAAAATGAATTGGGAAAGGTTATATAAATGTTATATGGCATGAGGGGAGTATAAGTAAAGGTTTAAAATCATGCATACTGAGGGTTGAAGTTAGTTTATGGCCTTGTAGTTGCTGAAAATGAAAAGGAAAAATGAGTTGGGTAGAACATGAATAGAGTGAAAAGTGGTAAGTTGTGGGTTGATGATTGAGCAAGGAAGGTTTGGATTAGTGTAAGGTTGTTATATGTATGTGTTATGGGGTATGAAGGGAGTATAATAGGTTCTAGAACATGTATAAAATCTGTTGGTAGTTGCCTTGCAGTAGCTGAAAGTGGAACTGGAGGTGTTTTTGTTGCTGCTGATGTTCAACCCAGCTGGGAAATTCTGCAGCCCTGAGCCATTTTCTAGGCTTTGAACACCTATGTTAACTAACGTATAATGGAACACTCTTTGACCATAAGTCTAGTACAACTTTAGTACTACATTATGAAATTTGAAATGGTCCAATTGGATAATGGGAAGTGCTTTAAATAGTGTCTTGAAAATGCTTGAAAGGCAGTTTTGACACTTGAACCATTTTCAATCTGCAGCCTTGAACCTTTTTCTAGGCCTTGAAAACCTAATCTAACCAACATGAAATGGAGCACTCTTAAACCCTGAATCTAGTACAACTTTAGTATTACATAATGGAACTTGAATTAGTCCAAGTGGATAATGGGAAAGACTTTAAATAATGTCTTGAAAATGCTTGAGAGGCACATGTGAAACTTGAACCAAAGTTTATAAAACATGGAAAATGAACTTGGAACCTTAAGGGAAGTTGTTTAATATTGTATTGTGAATGCATAGGGTTACTTACATGATATTATAGCTTTATGTGATGACCTATGTAGGGTTATTTACTCTTATAAGTGCCTCCAATGTGTTGTGCACTATTTACTTGGTTATGGCAGGAGTGTTATTATCCTGTTACTAAATTATACATTGTGTTTTGAATGTGTAGGCCTCGTATGTGATATATGGTGCCTTACGTGGTTATACTTACATGGCGGTTGGTTCAAACTATGTGTAGATGGTGTAATACACTAAGTGCTTGGTTGGAACCTTTATAGAAGTGTTCCACCTTATGACCTGAATGCGTAGGACTACTTATCTTATCTTATACCCCTACGTGGTTACCTATATGTGTTTATCGGTTTGGATAGTGCGTGACATATATCTTGCACTGCATTATGGGATTGAGCACGAAGGTGTAGGACTTATGTGATATACGTTATGCTGTAAGTGTTTACATATTCATAATTTATTGTGCACATGGTTTTTAAATACGCGTTGCACTGTTTCATTGGTTTAACATGAGTTGCAGTAACATGTTATAATTATAGGTGTTGATGTCCCATTGGGTGGACTTAATTTCAAGTATCTGTTATGTGCTTGAATACTGTTATGTCAGCTGATATTCGGGGGTATAGAGAATCCCACCACTTATGAGAAAGTATTTTATAAGGTGGTTGGATGTCTTTATACTTGGACCGTTCACCCCCTTCTATGGCCACAGATTGAGGGGTTCAGCGTCTGTGGATATGTGCAGTCATGCCATAAGATAGCGAGGCAGCTTATATGGATCTCTATAAGGGGTCGTATAAGAGGTGAAGGTGCACTAGCAGTTCACCAAATGAGAGGAGTACGACTCCCACCGTAGTACTACATATGACCCAGATTGGGAAAGGTAAAGAGAAGGTAACGGAATGTGTTTACCGCTTTACCAATGTGATATTTGAGCAACATGTTTGGTGTTGCATATCTGATATTTGAGCAACCTGTTTAGTGTTGCATATTTGATGTTGAGCAACCTGTGTGTGTTGCATATTATATGAGCAACTGGTTTATATGTTGCCTATTATAGGACTTGCTGGTCCGGAGGAAAACGTACGTAAAGTGGTTACTATTTTCCAATGTGATTGTGAGCAACCTGTTATATTTTGCATATGGTATGGCATATTGTTGCATACATAATAGTTTGCTGAGATTTTATCTCACTCCTTCTCCCTTTACTGTTTTAGATTCAGCTGAGACAGGTGGACCTTACCGGTGAGGCCGGGAAGGAGTTTAGATCATATTTTGGGATTGTCAGAGTATGTATATATATTTATTTGGGAGTTGGGAATAGTTATGATTATGTTGTTGTAATTAATCTTGGGGTTGGTTTGTTTTAAGGTTGGCTTGTGTAAGCCTTTGTAGTTATAGTATTTGTAAATGATACAGGCTATAGCTAGTAGAAGCAGGTTTATATGTCACCTCTATGTAGGGAGGTTATTTTGAAATGGTTTTGAAAATGGGTTGTTATACCTTTTAAGTGGATCTAAAAGAAAAGTTTTTGAAAAAGGTGTGATTTGGGACCCTTCCATCCTGGGATACGGGTTTTAGGTTCCTGGAGTTGGGAGGTGCCCACAGTTGGTATCAGAGCTCAGGTTAGAAGTCAAGGGTAGATGTCTAGCCTAAGGGGGAGTGTGTGATATCTGACGCCGAGTGTTGAATGCAGGAAGTTGTTCAATGGCGGGAAATGGTGATGATCAACAAAGGGATCACGGAAATGTGAACAAAATGGGAACAGAAGGAGACCAAAATATAGATATGATGAAGATGTTCAGGGTCTTTCTACAGAATATGGCAGCTCAGGGGCAAGCTTCACCGCAACCCGAGGTACGATCAAAGCCTGGAATAGAGGATTTTGTAAGAATGAATCCACCAAGTTTTAACGGAAATCTGAATCCGGGAAAGGCAGAAAATTGGTTAGAAGCAATGAATAAAATTTTTGAGGCTATAGGCATTCCTGATGAAGAAAAGGTTAGGTGTGCTATTTTCAAGCTGGAAGGTCCAGCGAATCATTGGTGGCAAGGGTTGCATGAATATTGGGAGCGGGTTCATACGCCCCAAACTTAGGATAATTTTACTCGGAATTTCGAGGATTATTTTGTTACCATGGTTACCCGAGATAAGATAGAGGTGGAGTTCTTACGTTTGAAATAGAGAGGCATGACGGTAGCTCAGTATTCGGCAAGGTTCGCGGAATTGGCTCAGCATTGTCCTCACTTGGTAACCCATGAAGGGAGGAGAGTTTCTCATTTTATAAAAGGTTTGAGGCACGCGTTGAGAAAGCGATTAGCGACTTATGATTTTGCCGATTATCAGACGACCTGGGATAGGGCATTTCAGATTGAGAATGACCTGGAGAAGTACTATGGGGGATTAAAAAGGGATGAAAACAAGCTAAAGTATTTGGGACAAGGCTCCAGTTTGAGCAGAGGGCAGTTAAGTTCTTCAGTTTTCGGAAATGTTCGAGGGGCACAGATTGCAGTTTCTGCAGCTCAGCCAGTATTTGGTCAACCTAGCATAGTTTGTAAATTTTTCCAGCGGACTGGACATACAGACGAGACGTGTTGGAGAAAATAAGGGAAATTTTTGAGGTGTGGGGAAATGGGGCATTTCAAGAAAGATTGTCCTAAATCTAGACTTCAACAAGGACAGACATCAGGTAGTGGCCAGCAAAGAGGGCAACAAAGTGGTGGTACAAAGAGAGATACTGAAGGGAAAGCAAAAGAGAAAGTCTAAGGCCGAGTCTTGGCTTGGGATTATGAAGAGATAGATCCCTCAGCAGTTATTAAAGGTATATTACCTGTCTCAGGAATTAGGGGTCATATTTTTATAGATCCCAGTTTATTCCGTTCTTAGGTGACATTGCACTTGTTTTATTGGCATAAGTGGCCTAAGAGTTATTTTATGTGCTAGAGGTTTCAACTCCTATGGGAGAGTACCTCGAATTTCTTTGATTATCATGATTGTGGCATGATTATATGTGAGCATGGATTGCTAGTAGAGTTGGTAGACTTACCAATTCGTGATATTGTTGTTATACTTGGCCTGCAGTGGTTAAGTAGTTGTTATATTTTGAGTAGACTGTCTCAGTAGCGAGTCTCATTTTCTATGTCTGACTTGCCTCTGTTTGTGATTGAAGAAGATAAGTCATTAATTGATATTGTGTTATATATGCATTAAAGGCCTGAATGTATGGTCTAAAGAATATGAATGTTATCTGATTTCTGTGTTAGACTTGAATAAAAAGTCACCTGAAATATTTTAAGTACCAGTGGTAAGTGAATTAGTGATGTGTTCCCTCAGAGTGGTTCATGCTACCAGTTAGGGCAGTAGAACTCCGTATTGATTTAATGTCAAGTTGTTGCCTTATCCAAAAGCACCTTATAGAAGGGTACTGGATGTAATTGTAAATATGATGAGTTGGGTTTTTAACCTTGATCTTGATAACTTGTGATAATCTTTCTAAAGGATATCTTGGGTTATTCAGAGTTATAAAGAGATTAGAGGAATTAATTATAAGTTATGTAGCTGTTCTTCGTGAGAATCAATTGGTTGCGGAATTCAGTAAGAGTGAGTTGTGACTCAAGGGAAGTGTAATGTTGGGCCTTATAGTTTCAAGCTTGGGGCATGGTTAGTAATTTCTTGAGTATTGAGACCTTGGTCAAATGGAATAACCTGTGGCAGTGTTAGAATTCCGTAGTCTTCTGAGTTGACAGATTGTTACCAGATAATAATTGATGGACTTTCGAGGGTGATTTACTCGAAAAGATTTAGTATGAGGCTTTGGGGCTCCGAGTTGAGTTTTGGTTCTGCTTTTCATTTTCAGATAGAGGGGCAGGCAGAGAGAACTATCCAGATTTTGAGGATATGTTGCATGTGTATGTGATGGAATCCCTTCATTTCGAGAGGGTATTCAACCTTAGTTGAAATTGCGTATAGCATCAGTTATCAGTTCAGTATTGAATGGGCACTGTATGGAACTTGGTAGAGGAGGGAGTATCTTTATGATCCTATCCCGATATTGAATTCTTCAACCGAGGATATTTAGGTTGAGTTGATTTGAGTGAAAGAATCATGTCATTGAGAAGCCAATTGGGTTTGAGAATTTGAAATGCTTGAGTAGTACGTGTGATTATTAAACTCTCAGGTAAGTATGTCTAAAATTTGGGACAAATTTTATTTAAGGGGGAGTGAGTGTCACGACCCTAAAACTAGGCATATTTTGGTTACACGTGAAGTTCGAGGGGGTTGGGGTGCGTTGCATCTCCTCTTATGTATTAGGTGATTTACAGAATGACTATGTGTTCATTCTGGTATTTGAATTGGAAATGTGACTTGGCTATGTGTTATTTTCAAAGTTGCTAACTTACTTGATTTTAGATATTTAAAATATCAATGGATTATATAATGTCTAAAAGAGAGAAATGGGAAAGTTGTGTAGTAGATTGATAACATCTGAAATTTGAAATGAAAGTGTTATGAAAATGTTGAGGAGCTTAGGTGTAATTATAAGTTAGATTTAGTGATTTGTTTATTTTCAAACCTCGAGGAGCTAGAGAGTAAAATGGTTTATATAAATATCCTCCTAAGTTTATCCAAGAAAGAGTATCACCTCCTCAGTTTCTATCTTCTTCTCCTACGTTCTTAGAAGCTTAAAACCTAGCTGAACTTCATAAAAATTCCAGAAATTCAGCCGTGGTGTTGTTGTTGATTCCGTCTTCAAATTCTTGCTAAGGGAGTTGAGAAGAACAAGAATATCCGATTAATTCTTCCTTTGATTTTGGTAAAACTTGGTAAGTTGTTATGATTTCCTTCCTTAACTGTTCATACTATGTCTAATGATGTATTATGAAGTTAGGAGTGATTAGTGTGAAGTGGGAAATCTATTCTTGGTGTTTGAACTAGAAATAACCAAGTAAGGTTGAAGAACCATGTAAATGTTGATAAAATGAATTGGGACATGTTATATAAATGTTATATGGCATGAGGGGAGTATAAGTAACGGTTTAAACTCATGCATACTGAGGGTTGAAGTTAGTTTATGGCCTTGTAGTTGCTGAAAATGAAAAGGAAAAATGAGTTGGGTAGAACATGAATAGAGTGAAAAGTGGTAAGTTGTGGGTTGATGATTGAGCAAGGAAGGCTTGAATTAGTGTAAGGTTGTTATATGTATGTGTTATGGGGTGTGAAGGGAGTATAATAGGGTCTAGAACATGTATAAAATCTGTTGGTAGTTGCCTTGCAGTAGCTGAAAGTGGAACTGGAGGTGTTCTTGTTGCTGCTGATGTTCAACCCAGCTGGGAAATTCTGCAGCCCTGAACCATTTTCTAGGCTTTGAACACCTAGGTTAACTAATGTATAATGGAACACTCTTTGACCCTAAGTCTAGTACAACTTTAGTACTACATTATGAAACTTGAAATGGTCCAATTGGATAATGGGAAGTGCTTTAAATAGTGTCTTGAAAATGCTTGAAAGGCAGTTTTGCACTTGAACCATTTTCAATCTGCAGCCTTGAACCTTTTTCTAGGCCTTGAAAACCTAGTCTAACCAACATGAAATGGAGCACTCTTAAACCCTGAATCTAGTACAACTTTAGTACTACATAATGGAACTTGAATTAGTCCAAATGGATAAGGGGAAAGACTTTAAATAATGTCTTGAAAATGCTTGAGAGGCACATGTGAAACTTGAACCAAAGTTTATAAAACTTGGAAAATGAACTTGGAACCTTAAGGGAAGTTGTTTAATATTGTATTGTGAACGTATAGGGTTACTTACATGATATTATAGCTTTATGTGATGACCTATGTAGGGTTATTTACTCTTATAAGTGCCTCCAATGTGTTGTGGTTTTGGCAGGAGTGTTATTATCCCGTTGCTAAATTATACATTGTGTTTTGAATGTGTAGGCCTCGTATGTGATATATGGTGCCTTACGTGGTTATACTTACGTGGCGGTTGGTTCAAACTATGTGTAGATGGTGTAATACACTAAGTGCTTGGTTGGAACCTTTATAAAAGTGTTCCACCTTATGACCTGAATGCGTAGGACTACTTATCTTATATTGTACCCCTACGTGGTTACCTATATGTGGTTATTGGTTTAGATAGTGCGTGACATATATCTTGCACTGCATTATGGGATTGAGCATGAAGGTGTAGGACTTATGTGATATACGTTGTGCCATAAGTGTTTACATATTCATAATTAATTGTGCACATGGTATTTAAATACGTGTTGCACTGTTTCATTGGTTTAACATGAGTTGCAGTAACCTGTTATAATTATAGGTGTTGATGTCCCATTGTGTGGACTTAATTTCAAGTATCTGTTATGTGCTTGAATACTGTTATGTCAGCTGATATTCAAGGGTATAGAGAATCCCACCACTTATGAGAAAGTATTTCATAAGGTGGTTGGATGTCTTTATACTTGGACCGTTCACCCCCTTCTGTGGCCATGGATTGAGGGGTTCAGCGTCTGTGGATATGTGCAGTCATGCCACAAGATAGCGAGGCAGCTTATATGGATCTCTATAAGGGGTCGTATAAGAGGTGAAGGTGCACTAGTAGTTCACCAAATGAGAGGAGTACGACTCCCACCGTAGTACTATATATGACCCAGATTGGGAAAGGTAAAGTGAAGGTAACGAAATGTGTTTACCGCTTACCAATGTGATATTTGAGCAACCTGTTTGGTGTTGCATATCTGATATTTGAGCAACCTGTTTAGTGTTGCATATTTGATGTTGAGCAACCTGTGTGTGTTGCATATTATATGAGCAACTGGTTTATATGTTGCCTACTATAGGACTTGCTGGTCTGGAGGAAAAGGTAACGTAAAGTGGTTACTGTTTTCCAATGTGATTGTGAGCAACCTGTTATGTGTTGCATATGGTATGGCATATTGTTGCATACATAATAGCTTGCTGAGATTTTATCTCACCCCTTCTCCCTTTACTATTTTAGATTCAGCTGAGACAGGTGGACCATACCGGTGAGACCGGGAAGGAGTTTGGATCGTATTTTGGGATTGTCAGAGTATGTATATATATTTATTTAGGAGTTGGGAATAGTTATGATTATGTTGTTGTAATTAATCTTGGGGTTGGTTTGTTTTAAGGTTGGCTTGTGTAAGCCTTTGTAGTTGTAGTATTTGTAAATGATACAGGCTATAGCTAGTAGAAGCAGGTTTATATGTCACCTCTATGTAGGGAGGTTATTTTGAAATGGTTTTGAAAATGGGTTGTTATACCTCTTAAGTGGATCTAAAAGAAAAGTTTTTGAAAAAGGTGTGATTTGGGACCCTTCCATCATGGGACACGGGTTTTAGGTTCCGGGAGTTGGGAGGCGCCCACATATACTCTCTCAAAAGAGTCAAACTCAAAGCGAGTTCTCGTGCCTACATCAAATAAGGCCATCAAAATAACACAAAATTGGGATCTATTCCCACCTTTCGAAAAATAATCCCCTGCATGTACAAATTCTTTTCTTTTACATTTTCTTAAAGTTGACTGATTGACTAAAGGAAATAAGAAAGCAAGTACGAAAGGATAGGTTGTTCCCTCTCCTGCTACAATTCGCATTAGGGCTGCCTTGAAACTCTTCAAGGTTGGGACTTTGCCAAGCCATTTCTTTAGACTGGGGCTTCTTTAGTCATTTTTGGGATCCGCATCGGGTTCCTCACCATGTCACAAAGTGGATTCAGTCTTGGTCAGATCAACCCCAGGATCACTTTTGCAGTACCAATCAGATTGGGACTTTTGCTAAGTCATCAGTCGGAACTCCACCAAGTCACCTCTTTAAGCCGGGGCTTTGCAAAATTTTTCCTCAAACAGGGGCTTCGATAAGTCACATCTACCCTTAGAAGAGAGGTTTAGTCACTTTGACATCTGCTTTAGTCTTTGACAGCATCTTCAGGTGCCAATCAAGACCCGAGGTTTAAACCCAATCTCAGCCCAAGAGGGAATTCTGGTCCAAGTTGACCACATCTCAGCAACAACACTAGTTCGGTCCGCACCCAAAGGATACAACCCCATCCTCTCAAAACCTGCATAAAAATCATTTCCCAAACACATTTCATATATACATCCTGGCCCAATTTCTGCCACATTTGCAAAAAAACAAAAAAAAATCACCCCGAGGCTCAAGTAACGGGCCAATTACTAATGATAACATTTTCTCTCAAAATCCCTTCGTTATTTCCGTTATAACGGAATAACGCCAGGTGAATGCCTCCGAATTGTCAAAACCCAACTTTAGCTACCTCTATCTCCTAGATAGTGAAGTACGCTTTAGTTTTCCAAACTTTAGCTACCTCTATCTCCTAGATAGTGAAGTACGCTTTAGTTTTCCAAACTTTAGCTATCTCTATCTCCTAGATAGTGAAGTACGCTTTAGTTTTCCAAACTTTAGCTACCTCCATCTCCTAGATAGTGAAGTACGCTTTAGTTTTCCGAACTTTAGCTACCTCTATCTCCTAGATAGTGAAGTACGCTTTAGTTTTTCCAACTTAAGCTACCTCTATCTCTGATTCGAAAGAGATAGTGAAGTACGCTTTAGTTTTTCCAACTTAAGCTACCTCTATCTCTGATTCGAAAGAGATAGTGAAGTACACTTTAGTTTTTCCAAATTAAGCTACCTCTATCTCTGATTCGAAAGAGATAGTGAAGTACGCTTTTGTTCTTCAACTTTAACTACCTCTATCTCTGGTTCGAAAGAGATAGCGAAGTACGCTTTATTTTCTAACTTTAGCTACCTCTATCTCCTCGATAGCGACGTAAGCTTTAGTTTCTTCAGGTGACAACCTCCATTAATTGTCAAATCAGGTGACAACCTCCATTAATTGTCAATCAGGTGACAACCTCCATTAATTGTCAAATCAGGTGACTCCTCCATTAATCGTCAAAACCTCAAGGATCCTAGACATGTTCCTAACTATCTAGTGAGACTTGAACTACGACCAAGGCTTGATTCCCCCGGGATACGTAGGTAGCCTTTCATAAAGGTCTAGCCATCCGACCGCAGTGGTCACCCCTTTCATTCATCGCTCCTCAGTGGTGAAGTAGCCTTTCATAAAGGTCTAGATACCTGACCACATTGGTCACTCCCTTCATTTGGCACATTCCCAGTAGGATCAGCCATTTGACCTCCTAGGTCACCTCATTTCCATCTTCATAGCAAGGGACCAGTTTCTCTTCGCCATTCCCCGGTAAGGATCAGGCATGCAACCTCTTTGGTCACTCAATTCCAATCCTTGTCGGCAATTCCAGTTCAATTCCAAAGGTTCTGTAAAGTACAGTTCAGGCTACCTCTGTCACGCGACAAACCTTGCCACTTGGCATACTAGGTCGTGCGACACCTTTAGCTAACATCAGACATCAGTGAACTACAACACTCTGCATTCCCCAGGGCACTCCCCGACTGATCAATTGCTGCAACCATCATCCACCCATTTCTCAAATGTATGGGGAAGGGTTCATTCATCCCTAATGTACCCATACATTCATGTACACACTCACCCCGTACATGTACAAGCCATGAACCCATTCAAACCATTCAATCAAGCCATCTACCATACCATCATCATTCCATAGACTCGTGCAATAAAAAGAGCTAACAATGTATATACAAAATAACAAATAACCAAGCCTGATCTTGTACAAAAGAGGTGCATAGAAAAATAGCATGATTTAGGGTGTGTGTTTTCCCAAAAGGGTACAATGAGCAAAAAGCTGAAATCTGATCTAAGGGAAGCTACTCTGAATCATCCTCCTCCTCTCTATCTCCCCCCTCTCCATCATCCTCCTCCTCTGTCAACACAGGGTCAGGATCATCAGCCGGGGCCTGATAAGGGACAGGAACCACATGATGGAACTCATCAGCGGCAGGAATAACAGTAGTATCAAGCTCGTGCGGGTCAGTAGGGAGAGTATATGAAGCGTTCTTGCTCCAAATTTTCCTCGATCTGCTCATCTCCACATCAACTCGAGTCTTCTTCCTCAGCGGCTGGGAGTCATCATCTGGAATTTGGGACATGTATTGCTCCTTCCAGAACTGGGCGCTTCTCTGCAGCTGATCAATCATGTCTAAAGCTCCAGTGTAAGATCGAGAAAGCTGTCTGTAGGACTGAGCTGAGACCTTTTACAATCAGACAACAAAAGAGATTAGGAGACAGGTTGTGATAATGGAAAAGGATGCTAACAGATGCAAATAACAAAGAAGGAAAGGTGATACTCACAGATCTAGAGCCCTCAGGAAGCTGGAGGTGAGGATGAATCCGGCTTGTGTCAATGGGAGCTTGCCTCGCGTGATCATCGCCTCGATAGTCAAAGTATGGAGGAGGCAAAGGGGCTCTCGCTACGTATCTGGATGACGGTCCTGTGCTCTGAGCACCACACTCTTCTATTACCTGCGGTGACCGTAGCCTCTCTGCAACATAAGTAGTGTAGTCACCTCCCTCCTTAACGTGATTATAAACGTCGTCGCCCTGGATCAGAGTGATCAGATCCTCCAACTTCCTGGGGAACCACATGTCTTCAGGGGGATCAACTGGAACCTGAGCGACCCTATCTGGCCCATGCTGCCTGCAGACTCTCTCCCCCAAATATAAGGCATCCCCGGTGTTGGGTTTTATGGGTCCATGCGCAGCGGAATTAAGCATCTAATAACACAAAACCCAAGAGCCCTAAGGTCCGTTCTATACAATTAAATTGAATTCCTATGAGATAGAATTAACCAACCTTAATTGCTTTCCGTTCTTGAGCTATCGAACAATTTATCAATGTGATTTTGAATCACAAACTTCGAACTCTAGGCCTTGATCGTCGTACGAGCGAAGACCCTCTAGTAGTATCCACACCTTTGAATGAACCAAGAACAATTCTTGATGATTGCTAGATCATTAAACCTTTGAAGAATATTGAGAAACCCTTTTGTGATTTTTCTTTTGAAAATTTGGCTAGGTTTTGGCTGCTCACAGACTCATATTTATACTACTATAATATTAATATTAGTGCCCTAATCGTATTAGGAAACTAAGCTGTAAACGTCTCTTGGCATGAAGTGTTGCACGACCAGACGTGTCCTCTGGACAGGATCTGTCGCGCGATGACTTATGCCTGATGAGGAACTCTCAATATTTCTTCCTTTGGTTTAACCAATTCATTCTAATTGTGTGTGACCCAATAGGATTATATTATGTTGGCAATGAGCTCGATCATATCGACCCTCATAAAATATAAGCGGACTCTAGCAAGCCATTATGTCTACCCAATTAATATAACGTAAGAGTTCACGTTTCCAATGGTACAATTCCATTTCTCCATTTGTCTCACGATTTTATATTGAACACAAGTCATGGTCCACGTCAACTTGTATTTGTTCAATGCTTTCTCGATATTGAGTATAATGATAATCCAATCGCATTGGGGTATGGCCATACACTTTCATCATTATCACTCATCGAGGGGCCCAAGCAAAACATCTCTCTTTCGAGGAACAAATTCCATCTTGACTTATCATCCTTCCCATCATGAATCCGATCATGCCAAAGATAGCCTTTATAAATATCGTGTTAAGATATCGTTTGACTAAAATCAAACATAACTTTCATCATATGTAAGGTCATGATAATCTCAGGTCTAGGGACTAAATGAAGTGACCATTTAAGATTTAATTATGACATTTGACCATGACATAAATCTCATACGGGTCAAGTCCAGTCACTTGTTCACTAACAAGTACCCATAAATTTAATGTGCATCTCTATGCATATAATCATCATATGATTATCCATTAACATTTATACTAATTATTCACTTAATAATTAGGGACGGATATTATTACAATAAATATGCACGATATGTAATAATCAAATAATAAACTTAAACGATAAATATGATACATAACGGTTTTAAGTTAAACATAACTAAAGCCTAGGGCATTACACCAACAGTCTCCCACTTGCACTAGGCTCCATTTATGTATCGAATACTCATGGACCTACATGACCATCATGCTTCTGCCTGTGCGAGGGTCTTTGTAAGTGAATCCCTAATGTCATCATCGATTGATACTTTGCATATCTTAATGTCTTCTCATTCTTTATGAATTCTCAAAAAACGTCTAAGTATATGTTTGGATCACCGTTGTGACCTTGGTTCCATTGTTTGCACAAATGACACCATATTTATCACAACAAAGTTCATCGATTAGTGATACTTGGAACATTTCCAAAACACTAAATGAACTTTTGATCCAAACTGCCTCTTTTAGCTACATCATATGTTGCTAAAATTCGGCCTTAGTAGTAGAGTCGGCTACAATTTTCTGCTTGGAATTCTTCCAATCAAAACTGCACCTCTAATAAGCATAAACACAAATTCTAATTGCGATTTTAAATTAACTTTGTCAGTTTGGAAGCTAGCATCTATGTAACCCTTACAACAAGATTAACTTCCAATCTTTCAAATACCAAGAACGTATCCTTAGTTCTTCTTAAGTACTTAAGGATCATCTTGACTGCTATCCAATGGTTCTCAACAGGATCAGATTGGTATCGACTCGTCATGCTTAGAGCATACGAGACGTCGGGTCTAGTACAAATCATGGCATATATGACAGATCTAAATATCGGAGCATATGGAACTTCATTCATTCCCTTTTGCTCATCAGTTGTCATAAGACAATGAGTATTGCTAAGAGAAACACCATGACCCATTGACAAGTTACTTTCTTAGACTCTTCTAAGAACCTTATCAATGTGAGTATTTTGACTCAAACCAATTTATCCCTTTTATATCTATCTCTATAGATCTTGATGCCAAGGATGTAAGTGGTTTTACCCATATCTTTCATTGAGAAATCTTTCCTTGACCAAGACTTGACAGTCTTAAGTGTCGGAACTTTGTTTTTCCAATGAGTAAGATATCATTGTAATAAAACAATAGAAATGATACTACGCTCCCACTGAATTTCATGCATACACAAGGTTCATCTTCATACTTGTTGAAGTCAAACTTTTGACCGATTCATTAAAATGAAGATTCCATTTCCTCGCAGCTTGCTTCAACCCATCTCATGGATCTTTGCAATATGCATACTTTATTAGAATTTCTTGGATCGACAAAACTTTGGGTTGTGTACTATATACATCCTTAATAATCTTTCCATTTTAAGAAAGCCATTTGATATCCATTTGTCATATCACATAGTCATAATATGCGATAATGGCAATTGAAATTCTAATAGACTTTGGCATTGTAAATGGCGAAAAAGGTTTCAACATAGTCAATACTATGAATTTGCCTAAATCCCATTGCTATAATCCTTAGTCATGAAAGTATACACCTTCCCATCCATGTCGGTCTTGAAGACCTACTTGCACCCTTTAGTTTTTACACCTTCAGGTAGCTCAATCAAGTTCCAAACTTGATCATCAAACATGGATTGTAATTCGGATTCCATGGTTCCTAACCATTTATCCAAATTAGGAGTGGGCATCGCCTCAAGATAGGAAGTAGGATCATCATTCTCAATGACTTCCACCTTATTACTTTCCGATACGAGAAATCAATATTTCTCGGGTTCGGATTGTAACCTATCCGATCTACGATGGACTTGTGCATCTTGAACCGGTTCCACAACTCCTTGTGAACTTGGTTCCGTCTCTACTCTTGGTTCCATATTATTTTCGAGTTCTTGAACTTCTTCAAGATTAATTTTACTCACACTAGATTCTTTATTGAGAAACTATTTCTCAAGAAACGAATCGTACAGAGCAACAAACATTTTGTTCTCTTTGCGGTTGTAAGATTAATTTCCAAAAATAACCTTGTCGGATTTGGTGCTAACTTATCAGAGACAAGTCTCTTCTTATAGGCTTTGCAACCCCAAATCTTCATGAAAGACAAACTAAGTTTTCTTCCATGCCACATCTCATGTGGGGACTAAGGAACGAATTTAGTAGGGACACAATTCAGTGTAACCGCATTATTTCTAATGCATATCCTCAAAAGGTAATAGGAAAGTCAACTTGACACATCATCGAGTGAACCATGTCCTACAAGGTTCAATTCCTCTTCTCAGACACACCATACAATGTGGTGTTCCGGGTGGAGTCAATTCAGAAATGATTTCATAGTTTTGAGATGATTGTCAAACTCTTGGCTCAAATATTCATCACTTCGATCTAATCGAAGTACTTAATAGTTTTGCCAAGTTGTTTTGTTCTTCATCTTGAAATGTTCGAAACATCTCAAACGATTCACCTTTGGACTTCATCAGATAGACATAGTCATATCTAGATAAGTCATCGGTGAATGTGATGAAACACCAAAATCCTCCCCTAGCAATGCTGCTCAATAGTCCACATACATCTCATGTATAATGACCAATAAGTCACTAGCCCTCCCACTACTCTTAGTGTAGGGTGGTTTGGTCAATAATCCCAATAAATAAGATCCACATTCCTCAAATGATTCAGAGTCATATGAGTCTAAAAGTCCATGTTAATGGAGTTTAGATATATGTTTCTTATTTATCTGACCAAACCGACAATGCCATATGAACGCGTTGTTCATATTATTCGGTTTAGATTTCCTATTCATATTATAGACATTTTCAATATTATTTTGTTTCTCATCATCAAGGATATGAAGACCATTCAATGACATATGCAATACAATAAGACATATCATTAAATAAATATAAAACTTCTTATTCTCAATAAGAAAATTATATCCTTCATCATCCATATAAGAAACGAAAATAATATCCTACCCAAATTCGGAACTTAGTAACATTTGTCCGAAACAAGTACTAATTCACTAGGTAAATTGACTTCATAAGTCCCTATGGTTAATGCAGCAACTCTTGCTCCATTTCCACGCATAGGTTTAAATTACCTCCTTTGAGTAGCTTTCTATTCTTTGTTCCTTGCACATTTAAACAAATGTGGGATTCAATTCGGTATCATATATCCAAGAACAAGAAGTCAAAAGGAAAATATCTATCATATAGATACTTGAAGTAGTAGCAATCATATTGCCCTTCTTCACCTTTTAGGCCTTCCTAATAAGCCTTGCAACTTTGCTTCCAATGACCAATCTCATTGCAATGGTAGCAAACTGCATCCTTTTGAGACACTTTTGGGTTTAGCCTCTTTGGCTTTGGCAACTTTTGCCCTAGGTTTAGCAACCTTTTCTTTACCTTCTTTACCTTCCTTTTTGAACCCCTTTCTTGTGTTAACCATTAACACATTTGCAATTGGTCCTTTTTCCATCTCATGAATTAAGATCCTCAACCACAACATACATCTTTTGCCTAGCTTGCACTTGGAACATTTCATTTGTGCGTTGTGCTAAAACAAAAGAAGTTACCATGTGCTCAAGGTTCTTCATAAGAATCTTTAAACATGGTGGCAAGTATAAGGCCAACAATATCATTAGAATCATCAACATGTTTCTAATGTTGCTCCTTATCTGCCCTTTGCAACATTTGCAGTAGGTTCAGCAGGAATGGATTCATCAAGAACGTACAATTTCGCTTAAGAACCATTCTTAGGCATCTGATCAAATCAGAATATCTTGTACCATTCTTTTCGAACTTTGTCCTTCATAAGGACGAATCGCAATTTATTGTGTAATGCTACTTCTATAACAAAATATGCAAATTATATGAACACATATAAATATCAACACATTTATCATCTAAGAGAAAATCATGTATTTCACAAATACTCCCACTAAATTATACACCTTCCAATGCAAATAAGCATAATATACATTTAATGGTCTAAGATACAACTTTAATTTAATCTCAAGTACGCTATGGTGCACCGCTCAAGATTAAAATTAATTAGGTAGAAAACATCAATCATATCGTATATGACTCTTAGATATTTTATGAGATTTATTTAAGACATCATATGTCTAAGCATATTTTAATCTCATCTTATGCCTTGGGTCCAAAACCATTTTGATAACCCAATTAAGTTCATCCACTTTAAACGTATAGG
The DNA here is from genome assembly GCA_022495995.1 of Adenophora triphylla var. japonica. Taxonomy (NCBI): domain Eukaryota; kingdom Viridiplantae; phylum Streptophyta; class Magnoliopsida; order Asterales; family Campanulaceae; genus Adenophora; species Adenophora triphylla. Next base: position 17,580 of record JAFEMH010008068.1, on the reverse strand, counting down.
AACCACCATTTCCTCATTGAATGAATGCTCGCCGAAACAATTTTACAAAAAAAATATTTCTTTCTTTTTTATTTGGACTCGCCACGCCGTTTTTAAGGAAAACATTGAAAAACCTTTTTTTTTGGAAGAGAAAATGGGTCCGGGGGTCAGGTTACGATGTGGGAAGAGAATATAGAGCTCACCCACGTCGCCTCTTTCGAGACTTTCAATCAAACAAGGACAATAAAATCATTCTAAGTGTGTGCGAATCGTGTCAACAAACAAGGCATGCAAATTTGGATTTCATTAATGATATTGAAACTGGATACAACTTGTGAGCCATTGAAAGGGGGACACACCCTTACAAGTGATAACTTGAATTACAAGGAAAGATTGAGACAGTCTGTCCAGGGACTTTGGATGTCGTCCGACACAGGACTACCTCAGGCGAGGGATGTCGGACGACACAGGACGTCCTGGTCAGATTGCCTCTTACAAAGGGGGTGGATGTGCCACCAAAGCTAATCTAAAGCTAATACAAGGCTATTTTAACTATGGAGAAACATTGTTTAGGATCTGGGACCAATTTGGGGTTGATTGGAGTCAATAAAAGTCAAGATGACTTTCTGTGATACGGATGTCGTATGACACAGGACATATGAGGGTGTCCTGTATCGGACGACAGAGGCCACCTCCATCAGTAGGTCACACCCAAATGATCTCAGACTTCCCAAATAATGATATTAAGCAACAATTTACACTAAACAGAGGTTGAAACTGTAAAAGGGATCAATCTGAGCTTATCTGAAGTCACTGAAGCCAAACAGCTTTCTGGGATCTCTATGTCGTATGACACAGGACCTTAGGGATGTCCTGTGTCGGACGACAGAGGTGTCCTGTTTCAGTGGGCTTCAGCAGATTGATCCCACCTTACTCAAATCATGAAACTAAGCTACGATATCAACTGAAAGCAGTAGAATAACAATAATACGTGAGTATTATGGGAGGATCACATGGCTTTAATGACCCAATGTGAATGATCACATGTATTGGGCCATGATCATGGGAGCCATCACCTCCTAACTCAAACAAACGCAACCAAGATGCAAACTTTAATGCAACTAATAGTATTAAGTGTCCAGATCTGAGGTGAGGAGATGTGAATATTGATGATTCACATCTCCACCACCTTTATCATGCAAAATCCCAAATAAATCACATAATGTCAAATGGCATAAGTAAGCAAAGCAAATGAACAAGCAAATAAGATATGAACAGAGATAAAAGGAGTTTAGGGTCTACCTATTATAGTCCACAAGGCAAAAGCACCAATAGTATGGTGTTTGCCCCTTCAAAACTCCAACAAAGTGATCACCCTTGGACTTGGCTTGCCTCTGTGTGTGTATGAGGAGGGAGGTGAGTGTGTGTTTCTCTCTCTTCTCACAAATTTGGCAGAGTAACCTTGCTTCCAAAATCCTCCCTCAAAATGATCAGCAAGGCCCTTTATTTATAGGCATGTTGATGGAGACCTTCCATGTCATACTACATGGGGCGTTAACCGCCTTAGGGTCGTCCTGTGTCGGATGACACCAGTCATCTTTAGGACATATTGGGTCGAAGGGAGGCAGGCCCAAGGAAGAACAAATGGATCAAAGTAAATACATAAATAAATGAATAATGAAGGCCCAAAACTAAATATGTTTAAATAAATGAGCCCAAAACAAAATGCATCTAAATGAAAGCAAACCCAAAAACACGAGTTCGGGTCGGGGTACTCACAGAGCCCCTCGGCGACGTCGCTTCCACGGGAAGTGGGGTCGTCGACAAAATGAGAATCCCGGGCCGTACAAAGACTGGCGGGAAAAAGAGATGACCAAGATGGTCGAGTGGCTGGACCTTTATGAAAAGGATTCCTACGTATCCCATGAGGGAATCAAGCCAAATCGTAGTTTAGGGGGATGGACATTTGTGTCCGGAAAAAAGCAACCATGATGGTCATGCGGCTGGACCTTTTATGAAAAGGATTCCTACGTATCCCATGAGGGAATCAAGCCGAATCGTAGTTCATCAAAGAGGTGGCGATAACGAGAGGCTACGGGCTTTTTACCCAAGAGTGACTGTTTTTTTTAGGGGAGTCACCCTAAGATTTGACTTTTTTTAGGGGAGTCACCCCGAGGATTGACTGTTTTTTAGGGGAGTCACCCCGAAGATTGACTGTTTTTTTAGGGGAGTCACCCCGAGGTTTGACTGTTTTTGGGAGTCACCCGAGGTTTGACTGTTTTTGGGAGTCACCCGAAGATTGACTATTTTTTAGGGGAGTCACCCCGAAGATTGACTATTTTTTAGGGGAGTCACCCCGAGGTTTGACTGTTTTTGGGAGTCACCCGAAGATTGACTATTTTTTAGGGGAGTCACCCTGAGGTTTGACTATTTTTGGGAGTCACCCGAAGATTGACTATATTTTAGGGCAGTCACCCCAAAGATTCACTGTTTTTTAGGGGAGTCACCCCGAGGTTTGACTATTTTTAGGAGTCACCCGAAGATTGACTGTTTTTTAGGGGAGTCACCCCGAAATAAATGATAAATAATGATGATAAACAGCCGCGAGGGACGGACAAAAATGGGCCTGGGGAAAAAAAGGAAGATCAACCCTTTCTGGAAGACCGCTGTCGTACGACATGGGTCTTCCCTACAGCTTTGTAATTAAAGCGCCCAGTTGCGAAAAAAACAGATTCAAAACAAGCAGCCGCCGTCGAGTTTGAGAGAGAAGAGAAGGGGAAATTGGAGATTCTTACCACAAATCTTCAATCCAAATCAAATCAACAATGCCTCCAAGAGCGGAATCGAGAAGGCAAGTACAACGAGCATTGTCCGCAAAGAGAAAGCTCGTCGAACGGAACAAGCGAAAGAGATTCCCGGAGGGGAATGGGTTCTATCCGAGCCTAGATTTCCATACTTCCACGGGGGAGCGAATGGGGGTAAGGATTTTAAACCATCAAACCCTCCCCTTTAATTTTTGAAATTGAATTTCTAGGGCTCATGATAGCATTTGGGGAAAATCACACTAAAAAAGAAATTGCATGCTTGAAATGAAATGTATAAACACTAAATTGAAAGCAAACAAAAGAATAATGACAAGATTTTGTTGAAAAAGGAATCAAAAGGAATCAATAGATTCAAAATAAAGTAAGAAAATGCACACAAATGAAAGAACGCACAAATTATCATGTTTGTGTTCTGATACCTGTGCTGTGCTTACCTGCAGGTTCTGCGGACCAAGGGGTCCCCCGAGATGATCGCGACTATCTGGGATATTCTTCCCGGTTCCGCTGACATACCCGACAGTCCCAAGGGCCTGATCTATGCTGCTGGCCTCGGTCCATTCTTCACAGCTGTCGGAGAGTTCAGAGACACGCCTAGGAGCATGGAGCTTGTGAAGGCTTTTAGGCAGTATTGGTGGGATAGCACCTACACCTTTCATTTATCCAGGGGGGAGTCCACCATTACCCCCTACGATTTCATCGCTATCACCGGGCTGCGGTTCACTGATAGGTCCATCTTTTCTGAGGATCCCAGGGTCCTGAGCCTGGATGCTATTAGAGGATTGACTGGCTTGACCCTTCGCCTGAAGGGCAATGGGGTCCCACTTGCGGATCTGCACAGGGCGCTGGTGCAGCAGTGTCATCTCTATTCTGGGGGCGAGGCCGCGGTCACAGCTGAGCAGCTAGCGAGAGCATTTGCCTGGGCTGGCCTTCTGACACCTTGTTCTGCAATGCCTCTACTATGGCATTGACCCTTCTATTGGAGCCTCTTCGGGACTGGAGCCAGGTCTCCACTTTTTTGTGGGGCGAGGCCGGCTTGGCTCAGGTGTACAGAGCTCTGGATGAGGTGAGCAGAGGCACTGTGACCTCTTTGGATTGCTACCAGACGGTCTTGGAGGTATGCTCTTTTATTTTCACACATTGACTGCTGCACTGCATTTTCTGTCATTAATCTATTACTGCTGCTGCATACTGAAAGCTTCTTGTCTCTTATTTCAGGTATGGGCCTATGAGGTTTTTGGTTGTTACGCTTGGGTTGTGGCTGATGGGATTGCTGCGGATCTGTTCCCTGCCCTCCGCCGGTGGACCTTCAGGGCTAGGCAGAGTAGGAAGGTGGATGGGGTGAAGCCTCGGAAGATCGCCTGTTATGAAGATACTATGATTGCCCTGAGGGGCACCCCGGCTAGGCTGAGCTTGTTCCCCTGGCACGGTAGGTATGCTGAGGATGTTGTTGGGGATGCCGCCTTGATGACCCGGACTAGGAGGCTTCTGATTGGCCTGGAGGGCGACGCCTTATATTAGGGGGAGAGAGTGTACAAATAGCACGGATATGGTGTGGCCCCACGCATCCCTCATGATCCTCCTGAGGGGATTTGGTATACTCGGGCTCTCCCTGATTTCGAGCGCTTGCGAACGGGCATTGATGCCGTTGAGCTATCGTCTGATGGGGACTACGGCCAGTTCGTCTTCACTCGACTGCTGACTCCTCAGGTCATGGCTGCCAAGAGGGCAGCGGGGGCACAGATGCCGATGCCTCCTCGTTTCTTTGAGTATGAGACCGAGGGCGTCATTCGCCGCTCTTCTTTTGACATGTCTGAGACTCACCCCCATTTGCGGCTTCCTCGTGGGACTACCTCTGTGAGCACCCTTTATCTTTCCGCTTTATTCAAGTCTTTTACTGTATTACTGTCCGTATACACTGCTTCTGACTGCCTCTTTTGTTTCCATTGAACAGGTTCCGGCCAAGACCTTCAGGGTAGTGGCCAAGGCGCTCACCGGGGCCGTCAAGATGCTGTGCCAGTTCCAGAAGAGTGCGGAGCATTGGAAGGGGAAGTGCAGCTCCCAGCCTAGTGATGTCGTGCCTCCCAAGAAGAGGCCTAGACCGACTTTGGCTCCATCTAGCTCACAGGCGGGTGGCTCGAGCCAGCAGCCCCAGCCTGACGATGATGATGATAAGGACGATCCCTACCAGTCCCATTTCTCCACAGTGCCCCAGTGGCACGGATATTACGACGAGCCCCAGCCTTGGGCTCTAGATGAGGAGGACGATGACACTGATGGTGAGATCTATGAAGAACAGGAGAGCGGCGGCGATGGCCAGGAGCAGAGCGGCTCTGAGGATTAGGGAGGCGATGACCAGGAGGATAGCGGCTCCAAGGAGAGCAGGGAGGGCTCTGGTGACGACTCCGAGTCGGAGTGATCATGGTGATTCCCTTTTGCCATGCTTTTATGACTCTTAGGGAGAGAGAGAGAGAGAGAGAGAGAGAGAGAGAGAGAGAGAAACAATGCATGCATTATTCTATGGCTTTGAATTTTGTATAAATAATTATTTTTTGCACTTTGTATTTTGACAACTAAAGGTATTTGCTTAATGGTATTTAGACTTATTTGTTTATATGCGCAAGTCCGTTCCAAAAAAGGAAAAAAATGATGGCATTTGTTGTGGTTGGGTGTTTTTGTGGTTTGGTATGTATTGGGTGGTATTTGTGTATCTGTGGTTGTATTGGGTATGCCAAATCCTATCCCATGAGTTTGGTGAGTGAAGGGGAGTATATATGTACTGTTTTGGATGCTTTTGAACAGGTTTGGACAGGTTTTGAGCAAGCATTGGGTCATTGAGGGACTGCTGCAGATGCAGCCACTACTGTTATCTGGTGGGAGCTCCCATGTCGGACGACACAGGACTGATGGGGAGCCCTGTGTCGGACGACACAGGTCATATGACAGGGAATCCTGTGTCGGAAGACACAGGACATCAGGGGAAAGCCCCTGTCGTACGACATGGGAGGTCCATTTAACAGGATTTCTTGGGCAGCAAGCCCTAGCATTTATAAAAAGGCAGACTCGCAAATAACACTTTCCAGCAGTCACAGCAGCCTGAAAATCAATTTTCTACCCCAAAATCAGCCCCAAGATCCAACATTTGGCCTAAAATGGAGCATTACAATGAGAGATCCAAAACCAAAGAGCGCCAATTTCACTCCGATCTCATCAATCTAACCCGCCACCATCACAGCAACAATCGGAGGGTTATTGACCAAAGGTATGGGTTGAGATGCCTTTGGGCACTAAAGGAATGGGCAGTCGTTGTATGAGAGGCATGTCTTTACCCTCTCATACAACGATCTCACACCTACCATTGAGGAGTTCCGCGCACTGACTGGGGGAGCTGAGCTTAGAGATGCAGTCTTCCCTCGAGACCCACGACCCTTGACTGAGCAGCTGGCCAATTTCTTGGGTTTGCCCATAGAGCAGGTATCTGACCTGATCCTCGACCTATCTTTTATTGACCTAGCTCAGATAGCCCAGCTAGCTGCGTCACGTCCAGAGCTGTTTGACTTATCCACGGCCATGGACATTTTTATGCTGATCATGGTCTCTCTATACTGCTTCTGTGAGTATGATGGGGTATGCTCTGGCTTACTGCTAGGGGTTGTCAGGCAGATGCGGGGTCACCGAGGTACTACACTGACTGAGATTCGGCCCGGACAGGGAGAGAGAGACATAGTACCCATTCTGCTGGCGGAGACATACCACGGGATGGACCGATTGGCTGGAGGGACGCTATACATGGGACGCGGCAGCCCCAGTCTCTTATCATTGTGGCTTTTCGAGCGCTTGGGGCTTATCTCCCCATTGCTCGCAGGGCAGACTACAACACCATGGGTTACACAGCAGAGGCGAGTGGCTCGGGAGGCTTCGCAAAAGAGCTGGTAGAGGCGGCTTACCAGGTATACCACCACAGATATTCAGTATTGGGTTCCCGGATGGAGGCTCGAGACCATGAGCGACAGACAGGATGATTCTATTATTGTGAGGCTGCCGGGACTACGTTTCTCATCATTTAGCATCCCATCATTCGTCCTGAGGCAGTATGGGTACCCACAGCAGGTTATTGGCAGATTATGAGAGCAGATCGCCCGAGATACCATTCCTCTTGACATGACTGATTGCCAGACTATCAGATTCTTTGCCAGGGCCTTTTCGGGAGCAGCTTTTCCCGCTCGCACACTGATACGGCAGACCCGGGGCATCACATATCTGTCCACATTATATCTCATTTGGTACGGGGAGCAGATGAGGCCGATTCAGCACACCATTGAGGCATATTGCCAAGGGACTCGAGGAGGAGATCAGACCAGCCGGGAGTTACGGGATGTTGAGGCGCTGAATGACCCAGACAATGTGACCGACGATCCGGCAGTGGATTACGAGAGACTCGAAGAGAGGAGGGCCAAGATGAGGGATGACCCTGAGGTTATGGCCTAGAGGACAACTTTGAGAGAGGAGAGGGCTGCCCAAGCAGCACTGAGGGCTGCCGGACTGATTGACTCACCGGCTCGTAGCATTCCAGAGCCGGGATGACGAGAGATAGACCTGTTTGAGATAGCTAGGCCAAAGACCTCCCGAGGACCAAGGAAGAGGAAGAAGAAGAGTGCTAGTTCGGGAGTGGGAACGAGTGACTAGGATTAGGTGACCGGTCCTTGTATCCCTTATTGCCGACACAGACAGACTAGACGTACTTTACATAATGATGTACTTTTGCTAATGTTAGTGAGTCGAGAGTAGATCGTGCTTGAACTCATCAAAGAATGTATTAACGTAGTGAAAGTTGAAATTACTTCAGAACTTAATCAAGACACATCTTGTTATTTACAAATATAACTGTTGACAGGATTTGGTAATTTTGATGATTTTTAGACCGAACCGCAAGCGGCTGCCTACGTTCCCCTTTTACAAAAGGAGGACTAAGGGGCTCAGGTCTCCGTAGTTCGACTCAATCAACTTTGTGTTTAAGAAAGGGAAAGATAGAAGGGGGACAAGTGGTGCAACCCAATTTTTTACCTAGACCGCCCGTTTTTAGGGTTTTCAGTCTAGCTGGGTATATTCTTTAGCACCGAGCGCGCCCTTTGTTTTGCACGGACTTGTAAGTACTCCAATTTGAGTTGTTAGCATTTTCGTTAGAAAATTAACGGAAGTTTTAACATTCCTAACATTTCTAACATTTCTAACATTTCTAACTAACCAAGGGTAGATTAGGGTTTGCCATTTAAAGATAAACCAAGGAAAGAATCTCAAAAAGCAAAAGAAATTGGAAAAATCCGAATTGGGCAAGTTGAAAAACATAAACTGCTGGATTTTTGAATTTTATTCTTCCTGTCCAAAGCCTGCACTGTAGCAGATGAACAGTGCACGTTTACAAAACCCTCCTCGCGGATGGTTTTGAAATTTTCAAAGGCCTATAAATTGGACCCTCCTCTCTCAGTTTACACAACACAATTGGCTCATAGAAGCTGTATTCTGGCGAAAAATAGGGAGAAAACAGTGGGAGTTCACTAGAATTGCCACCATTTTCTCTTCAATCTTTCCCAAATCCCACTCACTCAAAATACTTTCAAAACACTCTCATACATACACCAATCCAAGCTCAAATCACCCCTTAAGAGGAGGATTAGAGAGAAAACATAGAGGACTTAAGTGTTATCTACTTGTTTTCTCTTTGACCAACTCTATCATCAAACCCTAAACACATTCAAGCCTTGAATCCACCCAAACACAAATCCAAACACCAAATCTTGATACTCCTCAAGTCAAACACCAAATCTTGATACTCCTCAAGTCAAATTCCAAGCCTAGGAAGATAGGGTGTCACCATTGGTAAAGCCCTCCTTCTCTAAACCCTAAAACTCCCTTTTAACTTCTTGTTCATCTTGTTCTTCTTACTTTGATTTACTTTATGTCTAGTTTAACTTAAATCTTGACCTAAGATGGTCATCTTGAAGTTCATCTTCATGAATGACCATCTCAAATGGTCCACATTTTTAATCTCTAGTTGATTTTTCTCTTTAATTTCATCTCTACAAAATTCCCCTTCCCAAGCAAATGAAATGCTTAAGTCCTAATGTACCCCAAGGATGGTTTGATATAGTAGATCACCACTAAAATGTCTAGTGACTACTAATCAAATCCTAGGGAAATGGGGACAAGCATGGATGCAAAACCCCCTTTTAAATCACATTTCCTTCTTGAGAATGTTGCTGTCCAGTAGCATTTCTCTAAGACCTCTGTCCATGGTATAATTTTTTGGGCACAGATAAACTTGGAATTTGGTGTTGACTACAAAATACTTTTTGTAGCCAACATCCAGATATTTTCATACATATTTTTACTTTATTTTTTACGTGAGTAAAACTTCCTTTTTAAAATTTTCTTTTGAAGGTCAGATCACCAGTCTCTGGGAGTCCAGATCTCATATCTGAGATTTCCAGAAGGTTTTGGGTCCTCAAATTTTCTCCAAAATGAAAAATTCTTTCACTGAAATCTTATTTGAGGTGTCTGGAACAACTTTAATTCTCTGAGTTTTCTCAGATTATGAAGTTTTAAAGCCCTTAAATCCATTTCAAAATCAAGTGTCCACTGCCTTTTTCATTCTGGCAGAAATGGTTTCCAACTTCGAAAAATCTTTTGAGTACCAAAACTCAACCCAAAAATCACACCAAAAATCATGGGATCTGTCGAAAGTCTAATAAAGAATTCCCAATTTTTACTTTACTCATCTTCAACTTATTTTGGCCAAAGTAACACACACACACACACACACACACGAACAAATGGTTTTTAGCTTGGAAGACTCGTTTTACGAGGCATTCCGGGTGCACACTAACGTCCTTCCCGGCATGTAACGTGACCTCCGAACCCAAATCTCTAATCTCGGGAATTTTTCAAAGTTTTGACCCTTAAAACAAAAATGGCGTGGCGACTCCGGTCTTTTCGATTGGTTTTTCAAAGAAACGAAAAATTTCAAAGTCCTTTCGGAAAAATTTGGTGCACATCATCACAGTGGCGACTCCGCTGGGGACTTAAGCTTTAAAAAAAATGATATTTGGTTTATTGGTGGAAACCATTAAACTTCCCGTTATCGCCTCCTAACACGAGTCGGGGATAAATTGTGGTTTAACAATCCCACGTACCGGTATCATTGTTTAAAAAAAAAAAAGCTTTTGAGGGTCAAGCTTCCGTCCCGGCATTTAAAATCATTTGTTGTGTGTGTTGATTTTTGCACATTTTCGTGTTGTTTTGGCCGCCTCGGAAAAAGTCAAAATTTTGACTGTCGGAATCGTGTCCCTAACTGTTGGAATTTTTGTGTTTATGTGCTTACGTGCTCATTTCATTAAAAAAAAAATTTCAAAAAATTTTTTTTCAAAAAAAAAGAAAATTTTCAAAAAAAAATAAAATCATGCATCATTCTTTTTAAGACACATGAAAAATTTCTATTTTACTCAGAAAAAGAAGATAGACTGCTTGCACACTACGCGCACGTTGACCGTACACTGCACACTACGTCCCTAACCCGGGGAAATCCTTGTCGCGGCCCGTTTGGTCTTATTACGCCTCTCGGTGCAAGCACAGGACTACCCAAACATCCCATGGAGCCTCCTGTCGACCATGCACTTGTCCGTGACACACTTTATCCGAGACCCGGTTGGTTTTTAGTCCGAGCCCGTGTCATGCCCCGTCTCGTGTATAGACCTTTCCTTTCAAGCCTTTGTCGGCATACCGACTCAATATCTTTCGGGGACCCTAATCGCCGAAGTCATGCCGGTTTTCCGCCGCAGACTTTGACCAAGATATTGACCGGCGCCTTGACTTCGGCTCGACCGGCACAAATTATACACTCGACTCCCAAAGATGACACTGAGTCATCAATGATTAATGATTATTCCATGCCTAATTATGGCCTAATTGACGACAAATCAAGATCAATTGTGGACATTCATCAGTCCAAATCATGCCGACTTTTCGTCGAGCCCTCGGACATGATCTTGACTTTGACGTCGCCTTGTCCGTAATTTACATCGAATGCTCGTTAAGACTCGATTACCCGCCGACTTTTAGGATCGTTTTCTTTGGTCGGTGGGACCCGCTTGCCCTATAGGACCTCGCCCGGGCCAGCTCCACCCCGGGAGGTCGAAATACAGTGGAATACGACGGGCTTATAGATGTAGTGACGGGGCCCACCGATCCAGATCCGCAGTAGTTTGCGAAAAAGAAGAGCAATTTTTTCCAACCGATTAGGTTAATAAAACATGTTTTAAGTAAACAAGAACAAATAACCGCATGTTGCATGAGCCCAAAAGCCCAAACACCTACCCTCCTTCATTCCCAGACATCTGAACCTTCGTGCCCTTTCCCCCACAGCTCCTCACAAAGGTTGGTTCCGGACACCGGGTCACCGTTTGATCAGTTGGGAAGAGTCAAGCGCATCATCGCCTTCACCGTTTGTTCCGACTCCGGATTTCGAATGTCCGCATCACCGGTAATGATGGGGACAACGTCACTCCGCCTCCCCGGGACCCCTCGCATGTAACCGCGGTGGAATCGGTTAGCGAGAACGAGATGAGGTTGCGACAGAAGCACAAACAATAGCCTTATGGAGGCTATTAAGAGCCACGGTTTGGCCGCCGCCTCAATCCCGATGGCACCTTCACCGTGGAAGAAGACGAAGATGCCAATCCCACTCTCGGTCAACCCGATTACTCCAGGATGCCACCACCCACCTCCCACGGTACCACTACCGTAACCCATGCTCCTCGATCTTCGGGTCACCAGCCTCCCCAACCACGCACCACCGGATCCACGCGGCCGACGGCACAAATCGGGCCACGGTTCCTCGGTGGGGACAAAGTCGCACGAAATGTCTTCTCATGGTTGGGGTTACCTCGAATGCCACAAAAATTGGGATCCCGCCTCGCTTGGAACCGATCAACCCGTGCCTTCACAAGAACAGTTCAAAGGGCCACAACAACAGCTTCGGCATGCCTCAATGCCCGTAGAGCCCTCCTCGTAATGATGCTAGCTCACCAAGCTCCTCACACAGCTTCCGCAAACCCATTTCTCACTCAGTGGTTCAATGGGTTACCAAGCCCCCATCCCAGCTTTCATCAATCACCAAGGCCACAAGATCCTCTCGGTTATGCATCCTCGCCACAACCACCATTCAATTCAACAACCAGTGGACATCGCCCGCACTTAAGCCTACTTATGGGCCTCACTCCGAAATCCAAGCCATCTCGGCTACCTCAGATCTGCCTCCATCTTCTCTCGCCGATTGGAAGCCAACAAAGAAGTCGCCGGGTTCTATCCCTTTGCCCAAGCTCCTACCTACACTCCCTGGTAATTTGGGCCAAGGACGGGTTTTCACCTATGCTCCGGATATGGTATTCCTTCCACCAATGCACCACCAATGCCTAGTCCTCTTCCCGGCTCAAATATCGGCTCATGGCATTCCCGCTCCACCTTTGGATCCCCAATTGGCTTGGTTTATGGAGCAACACAAGGAAATGAAAGCGCAGATCGCCGAATTGACCGTCAAAAGGAACACTCGCTCTTCGGCCTACGTATCCCGACTCAATTGTACCCCCGCCTCACAAGTTCGTGATGCCCAATCTCGAACCTGTTTGATGGAAGTGCGTGCCCTAAAACTCACTTGGACACCTACACTTTGGCAATGAAAGCTAAGGGATGCACAAACCAGCTATTGGCCGACTACTTTAGTCTCTCTTTGAAGTCGTGGGCTTTGAAATGGTTTTTCCGACAGAAATCAAGCTAGGGCTACTTGGGAACAGATTACACAAGACTTTCACGGATAAGTATAAAGCCAACTTGGAATGGGAAACAAACAGAGTTGACCTCAGACAACGGTGCGGCCCGATGAGAATATTGGGGATTTCTATAAAAGGTGGAACCCGAAGCTTAGTGAAATGGCCATTCCTCCTCTCGACGAGGAGCGCTAGACATCTTTCGGTCATGCTTGAAGCCGCATTTGAGAGCTTCCTCGCCACTTCCCTACGCCGACTTGCGTGCAATGGTTAATTCCGGGGCTAAGTTCGAAAAGGCTTACAATCGCCAGCTCGATCGCCGCACTTGCTACGTATACCGGGTTTCTTCCACCTCCAACACGCCTCCCGCCCAACCAAAAGGTAAAGAAGTGATTAGCTATGCGGGACAGATCAGAATAATGCCACTTCCTTTGTTCCCAAGAAACCCGATGCATCCGGATCCCGGCTCCAAGACTTGAGAAACTTTGGGATGCCTTTGAGTGATATCTTCGTGAGGTTTGGTGAGAGAAGGTTTGCTCCGGCCTTTGGAAAATTATCGCTCTAGAAACCCCAATGCTCCTTTGGATACCTCCAAGCATTGTGCCTTTCATCGCACTACGGGCACTGACAGATGATTGCGTCCCCTCGAAAAGGGCAATCCAAAGTTTGATTGAACAAGGGAGGTTAGAGGTGCCCGAAGGGCCCAATACTATCGCAACTCCATTCCCTAGAAACAACAACCCGAATGTCAACATGATCGAGTTTGGTGGTTCAAGCCTTGTGGGCACAATGGAGTTTAACTCACCCCTTTGCGAGGTCAATGAACCACCATCGCAATGATGAAAATGGTTGGATTGATCAAGAGATTGCCAAAGAAGTCCCGATGGAAAGATCTCGCAATAGCTCCCATCTCCAAATGGCCGAAGAATAGATGCATGGTCCAACAGCAAAAAGCGGCTAGACTGGGGGCTACCTATCTTTAAAATAGTCTTTTAAGTCAACCTTCGTAGGTTCTAGTACTTTTCTTTCACCTAAGTCCTTCCTGGACATTTGTCGTTGTAGTCCATTTTGGACATAGTAGTTAAATGTCTAACTTTTAATATAAGTCTTTTTTCTTTTCTTGCTAGACTCGAGACATCACTTGCGCACCCACGTTACACTTAATTGAAATGATTTTATCCAAAATGATCACTTGTGCTGCTCAACCACTAATTCTTTGAAATGATTAATATTTAAATTAATCGAAGTGAGAAAATCAATTGATATCCTTCTCAAATTGGGACTTACCAACTCCCCATCTGCACCTCATATGCTCACATCCCTTTCATCATCATCATCTCGTTGTTCGATGAATTTGCATGGATCTTTTTCTCATTTAAAGCTTAAGCAAGCAATGAAGACTTAATCTCGTTTAGGTCATCCCAGGGATTGCGGTTGAAACCTTTCACCCATAGGAAAGCCATTACCTCACCCTCACCAAACAATACCTTTCATTTCGAGATCGGCGTGTTTGAAACCCCGTTTAACCATCATTTTTGCTCCTTACTGAGAGAAGTCCAAGCGAGGCCAAGAAGTTAACTTCAAGAGTCGGCAATGCGCAAAATATCTCAAGCCATGAAGGAAGGACAAAGATAATCCTCAACTCCTCAGGAGGCTCTCCAAGTCAAATCAAAAAAAAAAAAACAAAAACAAAGAAGAACTCAAAAAGTCCCCGACTTCTCAAGAAGCTCTCCAATGATCAAAAAGGAGCTTGAATTCTCGCAAGATCGCAAAAAGTTGTCGATAGCTTGGACTTCCTCTCACCATTACCTTAAATCAATCCTAAGCCATCCTCTCGATTTTAGAGGATACTCCCATTACCCTCGCCGTGCCAAAGTCAAAATTTGACCTCTCATTCTTAGAGGCAATCAATCTTCCCCGCCATAGATTTCCCAAATACATCCCCGCAAGCCAACCTCTCACCTTTAGAGGTTCAACAAGAAAAGGCCCAGCCGACCTCTCACTTTAAGAGGTCATAACCTCCAAAATTCCCCGATGGCCGATCAAAGCCCGAAAACCCAGCTGCAATTCCTATCGGATAGCAATTTCATCGTAAAATCTTTAAGATCTAAATCAAATTAATGCTTCATTGCTTGCTTAAATTGGAATCTAATTCATCTTGGTTCAAAATCATCAATCAAAGATTGTGGCAAATTCAAACTGATGTGACCATAATTCATTTCTCACTCCACTGAAATACTTGCCGTGGATGTCCCATCAAAGGCTTCTCGCGCATCCGTGTCTTTCATGGACACTCTAAGGGGATATGTTATTCAATCCTCCAAATCCTCAAAAATCCCCTAAAGGTCCTCGCATCCTCGAATTTCAAACATTCGTTCTCTTTTCATCTCGGGATAAACATGAACTACGGCGACCCGAGCTCTGTTTCTCATAATGAAGGGAACGTAGGCAACCGTAAATGTGGTCCTGGCCGAAATCACAAACAAATTTCAAAAAAAAAAAAATCCGTTACTCTACTCAAGTGATTGTCCCTGAGGTTACACTTTCCGCCCTTCCGAAGCTTGGATTCTCTGATATCGCCTGGTTTTCTCCCCAGTGATTAATCAAAATATTGTTGTTCAATATTATCAAATTTAGTGTTTGAATAACCCGAACATTAACAAAAGGGTTTTGCCAGCGGCTTTCAGTGATCATCACGCCTAATAAGACAAGTTTTCAAGTGTCTCGACAAGTCTTCTCTTTCTACATTATAGGAAGGTAGAGCCAAACATCAAGCTTTTTACGTCGCCAGGGGCTTCCATACACGTTTCCACACCTTGTTATGTTTATACTCTCTCGAAAAGAGTCAAACCCCAGCTTAAAGTAAGAGATTCATACACAAATTCGTGGAGAAATTCCCACCTTTCCAAAGATATTCCTCTGCACGTAAACATTTCGGGTAGTTCTTGTCCAATGAATCGGTTGACTAAGGTCTCGAAAAAGTTTATTTTACCGGTGCCTCCTCTGTTAGACTACTCACCGAATTTCTGGTATCTACATGGCTCGGGGCTTCTAAGCTGGGTTCTCCTGGTTCTCCCGTATCGCCTCTTCAAGCCAGGGGCTTTATATAGTCATCTTTGGGTCCCACATTGGGTTCTTCTACTACAAGATAGATTCGATCTTCATCAGAGTATTATTCTCGTGGATCGCTTTGCATTACTCAATCAGGATTGGAACTCACGCTAATTACCCATGTCGGGAATCACAACGAGGTTATAAGATTAGGGGCCTCGCCAAGTCACCTTTGCTTTCGAAATCTGGACTTTGCGCAGCCGGTCCTCACGGACCCGAATTTTATCAAGTCACAAGAAAGGTCTAGTCACATCAACAAATACTAGATTTTCGGCTTCTTCGAACTCTGGTACATAGCAAATTTCCTTCCCGTAGCGTGAATCTAAGATCCTGGGTTTCACCCGGCATTATAGCTTGATTTCATCAAATCATTCTCCGAACAAGGTTTCGCAGCCAAGTCACTACTACCCAAATGAAAGAAGTTTCCACTCATATCAACGTGCCTAGAGCTGTTCACAAGATCAGGTCAAATGACCAAAATTGTGAGGGAAAATTCCAAACAAGACCCGGATCCGAATCCAATCTCATCAAGATTGAGGTCCATGTGGATGACCGTTAACAAAATCCTCATCAACAACCACTTTGTTTAAATCGTAATCGAGGGCTCTCCCACCTCCCCACTTGCTCAAAATGCTCTGTTCCAAACATGGGCTCTTCCGTACACATACATCCCAATGCATCCCCTCTCATCACCAACAGCGCATCCCCACAAAAATATCCCAAGGGCCTCAGTGTAGCATGCACAAAACTTGAATCAATAGGAAAAATCCTAAGTGATTGAGGATCATAAATCATAATTCTCTCTGCCAAAAGCTTAGGCTAAGTGCATCTTCGAAAGCAAAAGTAAATGCATCATCTACGCGAACATATGCAAGGATACCGTCATAATCATTCTCGATTCTACGCATGCATCCGTCATCATGAATGTCATATATACATCTTCCCTCTCTACTAACCAATGCAGGGATTCGAACGTGAAAGACCATTTTCCTTCGCTATTGAGACTTACCCTCAACAAGGAAGATATTTACCAAAGTCCAAAATCAATGGTTTCAAGCAAAATCGCAAGATATCAAATGCCCCTTTTTCGGCAGAGAGATGATTCCGGGCAAAACATGTGCGAGATCACCTCCGTTGTCTACAAAATCGGTCGAGACGCCAGACGTTCTCAAATACGGTACTTGGTCAAGGACGTGTTCTCAAATACGTAACGGACGGAGATGCCAAGTTCGGGTCAACATACAAATCGGTCGGGCTCAGACGCTAAGTTCTCAAATACGGTTCTGGCCGAGTACGCCAGAGTTCTCAAATCTGATACAAGACGGACGCAGACGCCAAGTTCTCAAATGAAAATCGGTCGTAGAGATGCCAGCAAGTTCTCAAAATGCAACGGTCGGTCGAGACGCCAAGTTCCCAAATATAATACTGGTCGGGAGATGCCAAGTTCTCAAATACAATTCGGTCGTAAGACGCCAAGTTCTCAAATACAAGACGGATACTGTGCAGAGACGCTCAAGTTCTCAAATACAAATCGGTCGGATGCTTATGCTAAGTTCCTTCAACATACGGTTCGGTCGTGAGACGCCAAGTTCTCAAATACAGGCAGACGGGACAGGAGACGCCATAAGTTCTCAAATGAAAATCTGGCCGGAGATGCCAAGTTCTCAAAATGCAAATCAGGTCGTGACGCCTTGAGTTCCCTAAATATAATATAATGGCCGAGAGATGCCAAGTTCTCAAATACAATGTTCGGTCAGGAGACGCCCAATTTCTCAAATACAATCTCGGTCGTGGACGCCAAGTTCTCAAAGAATGCAAATCTGGCCAGTGACACCAAGTTCTCAAATGAA